>CAAKHF010025015.1:31374-45250 GCA_901007745.1 Hippocampus kuda | reverse complement strand
AACGGGGAATGCTGGCACAAATAAACGAGGCAGCCAGAGCTGCTGCCACCTGGTTTTTCATCATCAACCCTGCAACTGTGAGCCACACTGGACCCACTTCCCCCACAAAAAAAAAAAAAAAAAAGCAAAGTGATGAACCAGACATAGGAGGAGGAAACAAAGAATGGACAAAGAGCTTTACAGCACACAGAAGGGATATCAAAGAGGGAATAGGGACGAGGGGGATGGATGATCTGCAACACCTGTGATCTTACAAACCGGCAAACCGCAGCGGAGGGTCGAGCGCCCCGGAACAGTGACCGGGCACTCAGCACCGCAACACGCCACACCATGTCACCACTGCACTGCATCTTAACAGCTAACCAGCATTACTCAACTGCTACACAACTGCGCCTAGTGCACAAAAGATACACAAGAAAGAGGGTTAGAGTCATAGGAAGCAATTTTAACCAGACAGAAAGAGCTGACAGAAAAAAAAAGAAAAAAAACACATCAAAGACTAATGAAGCCAGGCTGATTAACATACAGCATGTTTGTCCAATTGAGTGGGGTAACAAACCGATATTTGTAATTGACAACCTCCTGCCAAGACAAAGAGTATAACAAGGTCTTCCATGAATCAAAAATCAATAGCTTTATTTAAGAGTACAAATTCAAAAATAAAGTCACTTAAAAGGGGAATCAAACGAAACATAAAACAAACAAAATCACATATTTACTTGAAGATGCCCAACTTTGTGAACGACCAACATGACATTTCGGGAGCGCAAGCAAAACTAGCTATTCAGAAAATGTTTAGACCAAGTTCCAAATAACCTTTCAGTCTGCTTTCAGTGGCAAAAGTGGAGTCTCTTGAACATGGTGAGACTCGTCCTGATGTCCTCGGCAAAAAGAAGCAATCGCCGGGGAGATCTGCAACAAAACACAGCATACAGTTAGCAAGAGCACATCTAAAAAGGCACCCGCTTAACTCCTGACCTGAGTGTTTACATAATGCGAGTACACCTCATGTATGTTTACGCACCTTCCGTGGTACCACATGCCCAAAGACTAGCTCTACACAGGACTCTGGCACTGGGGGGTCATTTTCAAACAAACCTTTGGGTTGAGAGGTGGGAGGGCAAAGCGCAGGCGGCGGGTGGGGGTCCGCCCGCAATCCCCATGAACGTACCTCACCACACCGCCTCAAACACCAACTGACAGCCCAGCACCGCCGCCATGACGACCTGCTCCTGAGCAACCAAGCGTTGCCTGGGTGACCTGCTCCCGAGCAACCGCCGTCACCCCCCAGCAACGGGCAGCTGACCTGGGCGGCTCACACACTATAACTGCTCTCACACTGCCACACCCCCATCTCCTCCTCCTCTCTTTGCAAACAGGATTCAGCAGCTTGGAGGAAAGAATTTCACAGGAAGTGAACATATGGAGTGAAGCACACCCATATATACTCACATTAGCCCAATTCAAACCCTCTATTGTGCGTGTTTGAAATTGTTTATCGTAACAACACGCATGCTTGAGAGCCAAATTATTTTTGGTTATTGCAGTACTAAAATAGAGATGATTCTGCTGACTTTGTTGCTTGTGGAAAATTTAAAACAGCAACCTCAAGAAAGCAGAATACTAAACATTGAACATGTATTCATGATATTCCACCCATCCCACTAAATACCGTCATGTTGCATCCAACTTTGAGCTATGGCTCTGTTACGTTGTCCTCTGGAGACTTGGGCCGGCTCTTGGACTTGGACCTGGATCTGGACCCGTGATTAGAGGCGGGGCTCCGGCTCCTTGATCTGGACCGGGACCGAGAGGGGGACTTGGACTTGCTCCGCCGCGGGGTTCGGGACTTGGATTTAGACTTTGAGCGGGACCTGGATCGGGAGTAGGAGCGGGACCTGGATCGGGAGTAACGACGGCGACTCCTGGATCGGGAGCGGCTCCTGCTCCTGGAACGGCTGCGTCTGCGACGACGGGGGCTCGCTGAACGTCTGCAAAGAGAAACATTGCCATTTCAAGGAAATTACATCTTAACCCTCGCTTTACTGTGGTCTATAGGGAGCAGAGTCCAAAAGGCAAACTGCCAGTGTAATAAAAAGGGACAAATCTACTCAAAACTAAAAGGTGCCTCTTTTGTCGACATTGTAAAGCTGTTGCATTGCATTTATATAGGCAGGCATTCCAATAGGAATTGATTGTGTTCTTGTAAAGTTTAAATATGTACAGATACAAATTACAGGTACATGAACAAACACGAACTGTTTTTAATGGGGGGGGATGCACAGTACGACTCGTTTACTGAACTCGATTTGGACTCCAACATCATAAAAGCAAAATTAACATCGTTTGAAACAAAAACAATGTTGCCGTCAGATAAGTCTACTGGCAATGCACGTGGATTGTGAAAACAAAATGGCGGCATCTCACGAAGTGAAAACGTTAAAAAAACGGAACCGGAAACACAATCTAGTGGACTACCGTTTGAGCGCGTGATAATTTTGATTCGCAATTTAACAACTTTGGCCATTTTTTCACCCCCTGAACGTATTCTGGGGGTGAAAGAATACGACGTATTCTTTGTACCGTCGCTGTTGAGGTCCTCTCCGGCTGTACATGGTATCAGGTGGCCGACCGTAGCGGGCCATCTGCACGCGCAGCTCCCGTCCGTCGAGCAGCGCTCCGTCCATAGCATCCATGGCGTCCTCGGCGTCGCGCTTGTCAAAGAAGCGCACGAAGGCGAATCCGCGGCTGTCCTTGGTGTACCGGTCCCGCGGGATGTACACGTCCCCCACGCGACCGTACTTCTCAAATACACGGCGCAGCGCCTCCGGCGAGGTCCGGTAAGTCAGGTTGTCTACTTTAAGGGAGGTCATCCCCTCCACGTTTGGCGGCGGCCTTCCGTAGTTCATTTTCTCGGCGTAACCAGCCTTGGGGCCACTAACAAAAATATTTGTGGGACTTCCTGGCTGTAAAATTCAAAACCGAGTTTAGAAACTCTAACGCTTGCACCCCTTAAGCCGTGTCTCACGAAATGGCGGCAACAAAGCTTCTCACTCCCTTCTTCTCCGCCCGTGGTGGCCTTCTCTGATTGGCTGATGGCCTCGCGCACTTTATCTGCCTCCACCGCGCCCGATGCCCTTCACTACACCCTGGTGACGAGGAGGTTACATGGCTATAATCAAGGCAACTTCCGTTCCTACTTAGAGAAAACCTTTTCACAATTTTGGAAAGTGTTTCGAACGCGCATTTCAACCCATCGAATCAATTGAGATATTGTGGTTGCACAAATGTGTATCCCCTTTTTTAACCGTCAAAGACAGTGGAAATGGTTGAGCTGTGGACTATTTACACAAATTTGAAAGTGATTGGTTCATTCATGAACACATTCCCAATTAAAAGAGAATGTGCACGCTGGTGCTCAGACTTTCAGTTGTTGTTTTTTTTTACTTCCCCTCTGTATAAGTTTAATTTTTTTCCATTGAGTCGGTCATAGTAATGGTGAATGGTTTTGAAATAATTCACATTTTTAGATCACAAAAATGTGGTAGACGCACTGGGAGTGTAGAATCACGTCATTACGCAATGACATCATCACGCAATGTGAACGTCATTTGGCAACTTTTGGCAACAAATTGGCCCGCCTGGAGCAGCATCCCCTGAAAATAAAGAGTTAGCAACCCTGGCCTATCACTCCGTCTTTATTCTGTTCAGTCTACCTCAAAATGTTTCACTTCACCATTAAATCGGAGGATTTTGATTGAGCTACAATGCTGCTGTGGTGGCGACGTTACTACCTCGAGGTATCGTGTAAAATGTCATGTTTCGCATAGCTAGCTCATTAAATTACTCCATCCTCCCTCGTTAGCTTTTCCTCGATCGTGTATTACTGTGAGCGAGTTACTGTCCCTGCATTGCAGTCTTCGCCAAGGGGTGAAGGCTCCATATTGTGCGGCTATGTTAGCTGCTAACTCGAGAGAGAGAGAGAGAGAGAGAGGACTGCGCCAAAACCAAGGTCCGGATTTGTGACGTCACAGGGACCCAGAGACCTCTTTGACAGGACCGAGGTTGTCTTCCAAGACCACCTGGTTGTTCTTCGATGCTGCTTTTTGGTGATTTAAGTCTAAATTAAGATTGTTTTTTGTTTTTTAAAGGGAATCCTATTACAGTATTGCTTCTCCCCCCCACCCCTGCCTCCTTCAACCTACCAACCGAGCTCCACCGCTGACCGGCGAGGACAAACAAGCAGCAGACCAGCTACTAATCCCCAGGACGGTCACATCCACGCTGTCGAAGGGCGAACTCGATGTCCTTTTACGACAAATGAACAGAGACAAGGACCGAGTGGATTAAATGAGTCGAAGTAATCATCATCGAGGGGGTTCGACAAAGCGAAGCTGAATGTCCATTGGGTCTTTATTATCGTCACTTGAGTGGAGATGGGGGCTTTCACGAGCAGACAAAACATAGGCGTGGAAGAAGTCGATATTCCGTCCAATTCGGTGTACCGTTACCCACCGAAATCTGGTAAGTCGCCAACAACAGGTCAGACCAATGTGTGTGTACGTGTATCTGAGTGTGTGTTTGTCACGGTTTCACGCTGCAGAGCGTATTGCAGGTGATTGTGCTTTGGGCTAAAATGATGAAAAAGTAGCACGTACCTAAGCACAGGGGCTGCTGACAAACTGGAAAAGAGCTGCAGTAAGGCCTTCAGGACAACGGTACATAGCTTGTCATATTTCTGTTCTGTAAAATTGCATTAGTTAAAGCATATAATAACAACAAAAATCTGCTTTTACAAGTTATTTTTGATGAATTTAACAACGCACGACTGAAGATTGCTCCATGCACTGTGTCGTGTACCTGTTCCTAATATTTTGAACCTCTGATGCATCTGTAAAGGTAACCAAAATGAAACTCACCACCTTAATAAACTCATTTAATTGAAACCTTACATTGGGTATTGATTGATGCAAACGCATTTTAGCTGTTTTGTGGCACTCCGACTGATTGCCTGCACCTTTACCCAAAGCAAACTTTCATTTAATAAGAGTTTGCTATCAGTCTGGATTTATAGATGTGCTGCAGCACTCAGCCAGCTGAAGTTGGCATGTAGGACAGGATGATTGTGGTTAGTCTCCCCCCTTACTTAATTAAACCTAAGCAACATGGTATAAATCCAAATTCCCGCTTTCTGGACCTCAGACTAATACGTGTGTGTGTGTCTGTTTGTATGTCTCCTATTTGACTGCAGCGTGACTCGCAGGGGAGTTGCGCTGCAATCTCATTTGAAAGATCAGAGATAGATGTTGAAAGAATCATTTCTCTCATCTCACCATAAAAGACACCTCAAACTGAATTTGGGAATGCGATTGCACTCTGATGTCACACGAATGAATTGCAACATCATTCTTAGTGAAATACAGTATAGACGATGAAACCAGTGGCTTTCTTGTTATTACCTGAGACTGCTGAAAAAAAAAATAAAGGGACGTTCCAAGCCTTCAAAACTCCCCCAAGAAGTACACGTAGACACGGATTTCTTGCCTTGCCGAAATTTTAATAATTTTTTAACATTTTGCAAATTTGGAAATCTGCGCTGTGATGTCACTTCAATTAATTTTGCAATCTATTATCCGGGTCCACAGGAAGTTACTTCGCCAGCCACTTCATCATGGGCGGAGAGAAGTTTGATTCAACCCACCCGGAAGGTTACCTGTTTGGAGAAAACACAGACCTTAACTTCCTCGGGACCAGACCAGTAGCGGTAAGATTTTTCAGTCATTGCCACTCGCACTCAATTTATTGCTGAATATGTCTGCCCATTAAAAAAAAAAAGAAAAGAAAGAAAATAATGTCAGCACATAACAACAACACAAAACCGCACTATTTACAAAGTTGAGTTATATATTTTTTTACATTTCTTTTCTGACTTCTGCCCATTTGTCAAACAACTCCTTGCTTGACAGCCAACTCCATCATCCGGCACTCATTTCGTGTCGATGCGCCGCACAGCAACCTCGCTTGCCTGCAGCTGACGGCACCCTGCTGCAGCGTTTAGCAACCTTCCACACTCTGCCCGATTGCAATTGACATGGATGTGTCTTCCTGTCAGAGTAATTAAAAATGAAAGGGGAGACTCTGCCAAGCGAAAAAGGCGTGCTCCTGCGTTTCAAAAAAAATGACCGGAATGCTGAGCTCACAAGCAGAGAATTTTGAAGTGCAGCTTGCAGTCTTAACTACCATTTATGTCTAGACTCGGGCTAAAATTAGCAGTAGCATTTTTTTTTTCCTCCCAGATTATGTGGCCGTTTAAATGCTCCCGCGGGTTGAGAATTCACCAAAAACCTTTTCTCCCCCTCTTCATCTCTCTTTCAATGATCCGCTCAAAGCAGCGTTATATAATATTCGGTGGTGTTCTGCGAGCAGATGGCACAGTCAAAAGCCTAAACCCATCTTAAGTTATTGCACTCCGGCTCTCTCACAAATATGATCACGGACAAGCTATATTTAGAGACCCTCCTCCGCCCCACATGCAATAATCTCCCATAAGGAATTGAGTGTTTCATCAAACGGTGTTTAGTAAACACAAGCGTGAATGAATGGCCACTGTGGCATTTCGAATAAGACGTCCACTGTTGTCTACTGAAAGGCTCTTTTCAGCCTCAGCGCGTGTGCGTGTGTGTGTGAGTTTTACCGCCACAACTCCCACCGAGACCCAGATGTGGATCGCTACTACCATTCACGGTCGCGTAAACACACCAGTGAGGTTTGTGTCGTGTGTGTGTGTGTGTGTGTGTGTGTGTGTGTGTGTGTGTGTGTGTGTGTGTGTGTGTGTGGAGTTAGTCCGCACACGTCCTGGAGTTGTCCATTAATGCACAGTCAGCAGCTTGCGGCGTTGATCAAATCAAAGAGAAACACAACCGGGATTAAGTTCATCGATTTTTAACCGAGAGCTAATTGTGCCTGAAAGTGCGGGGCTTTCTCTAAGGGTTTGTCAAAAGATGAATCCACAACTGTCGTGGGTACGAGAGGAATGTTTCAGCCACTCCTTGTCATCTCAAAGAGCGTGTATTTAACATACTCATATTATTATTATTTTTCTTTTTGCTTTGCAGTTCCCATACGCAGCCCCTCCACCTCAGGAACCGGTGAAGACGCTACGAAGCCTTATAAACATCCGCAAGGACACCCTGCGGCTTGTACGGTACGGTTGTAATACAACTCCACCCCCTACCCGCACCTGCGCACAAGCGCTGACTCAGAATGAGCAGCAAACGGCTAAACGCAGGCTTTGGAATTCAGCCGCAAAGACCCAACTGTTAGCAACTCTTGACAAAAAAAAAAAAATGTGCACGAAATTTTGGTATCCCGGTGTCTCCGGGGCAACAACAATCCCCTTATTAACATCCACATGACTATTTTTTAGGACCGAAAAATGAGCGCAAGTTCTTTGCCCGACCTCGCAGGTGCAGCGAGGACCTCAAGTTGCCCTGCGATGATGAGGCGGGCAAGCAGCGGGCCTGCTACAACGTGGAGTTCACTTTTGACGCCGACACGCAGGTGGCAATCACCATCTACTACCAGGCCATCGAGGAGTTTCACAACGGCGTGCCAGTGTAGGTTCTGGAGAAAGACAGCACAATGGGGTAGCGGGAGCTTTGGTTTTCTGATTTGTGGTTCCCTGTAGCTACCTGCCCCAGGACAGCTCTCTGCAGTCGGAGACGGTGCACTTCAAGAGGGGGGTGAGCCAGCAGTTCTGTCTGCCCTCGCACACCGTCAACCTCAGCGAGTGGGCGGACGAAGAGGTGGGTTCACCCCCGCGAGTTGTTTGCGACGAGACCACTTGACAGACTGAAGTCACCCATTTTTAGGACTTGGTACTTACTTGGATGCAATTTCTGAAAGGCTCACCTTGACTTTGACTTGATATTCCTGAGACAAGACTTGTAAATTGGTGCGATGTTAAGTTTCGTCGGACCTGACCTTTGCTACATACGTGACTTAGCACCGCCTCTGCCATATTGAGTTTGACACCTCTTGTTTGTTCGCCCCAGCTACTATTCGACCCGGACCGGGAGATCTTCCCCATGGTGGTGCAGGCCGCGGTCGACGAGGGCGACGGTGAGTTTCGCCACGATGCCGACGTGGCGCACGTAAAGCTTCAAGTGACGAAACGTCTCCATGTTTTCTATACGCAGAACACTTGGGCCACTCTCACATCCTGCTGGCCACGTTTGAAAAGGTAAACGTGATGGGACTTTGGTCTTGGAAGATGCACGATATGCGCATGGAAAGTAGAATTCCTCACACTGTTGTTTTCCATGGCAGCACTTGGACGGCAGCTACTGCGTGAAGCCTCTGAAACAGAAACAAGTGGTGAGTGCACATCTCTTTTGGATACAAAAGCTTTTATGTCCCCTGGAGACGTGACGCTTTTTCTACGTTTTTCATTTCCCAGGTGGATGGCGTGAGTTATCTCCTGCAGGAGATCTATGGCATCGAGAACAAGTACAACAGCCAAGAATCAAAGGTAAACGCGACAAGAAGGCTTTTCCCGTCTGCCGCCATTTCAAAGTGCGCGTTTGTACGAGCGCGGGTCTTTTACCGCCACAGGTTGCCGACGACGAAATTAGCGACAACAGCGCCGAGTGCGTGGTGTGTCTGTCGGACGTGCGCGACACGCTCATTCTGCCGTGCAGACACTTGTGTCTCTGCAACGCCTGCGCTGACACGTTGCGCTACCAAGCCAACTGCTGCCCCATCTGCAGACTGCGTGAGTTCCCACGCGCGTACACAAATGTGTGGAAGTGTTCTTTTGCCCCAAATTCTCTTAACTGTTTTTTAATAATTATTTTTTTTGATAGCTTTCAGAGCTCTGCTGCAGATCCGAGCAATGAGGAAGAAACTCAGCCCTTTGACGCCAACCAGCTTTAACCCCGTCATCACTTCACAGACGTCCGACTCAGAGGAACACTCGGTACGGTCATGGCACTAATCTGAGCTAAACGCGAGCCTTGTAATAAATAAAAAAAAGACACCAAAACAGAAATTCACGCGTGTTTCTTTTTCTTTCCAGGCATCCGAGCATATCCCCCCGGGTTACGAGGCCGTGTCTCTTCTGGAGGCTCTCAACGGCCCCCTGGCCACGTCCTCCGCGGCGCCCCCGCTCCACTCCGGCCCCAGTCACGTGTCGGGGGCGCTCCCCACATACGGCAGCGAAGCCCACCCGACGCCGGCCCGCTCCCTCTCCCCTCTGGACCACTCCACCTCAAGTCAGGGGCTCAAACTCAAAAAGAGCGGTTCCAAGTGAGTTGATGAGCTCCTCCTGTGTGCTGTCGATTGTTCGAAAACATCTTCAAAGCCGTTCCAAACCACAAGTCTGCATACTTTAGGTCGCTGTCCCAGAATTCCTCAGTGCTTCCCGAGGAGGAGGATGAAAAGTCTTGCAGCGAATCAGAGGCTCGTCGCCACAAGCGTACAGTGGATCCGCAGGAGGTGTGTCTATTTTGAGAGATATTTAGTCGGGTTTTGACCTCCTGTCATAACGCTCCTCCTCTTTGCTTTGAAAGTGCGGAGCCACGCCAGACAGCGAAAACCTGACTCTCTCCTCTTCCGGGGCCATTGACCAGTCGCCATGCACCGGAACGCCGCTCTCTTCCACTATCACTTCCCCCGAAGGTAACACGAAACGTTGTAATCCATGAAATCATCTTCAAAAACAACGTCAAGGATACGCCGTTTGAAAAGTATGCGGTGGTTCTTACAAAGGAAGCTGCTATCGCTCCTAATATTTCCCGCACGCCAAAAGCAGAAGTTGTCGGGAAGAAGATTCCAGGATGGAACGTATTATGGTTTCCATTTACAGTATAAGTACTACTTACCCGTCTGGAGGGCAAGATGTACACAGTAATTTGTAAATGTCGACAAAATGTGAAACTCCAAACCCTCAGTGCAGTTTATGGAGCGTTTTCACATGAATAAATTATGAGCCGGTTCCATTGCAGCAGTTGGCGAATCTGATGGGGAGGATTTTTGGCAGCGTAGGGACACTTCTGAGAGGAAAAGCTGGCCGAGCTTCAATCAGTCGTCTTGCGCGGCGGGAGCGTTGCTTTTAAAAAAAAAAAAAAAATGGCGTCAGATCGTGATGTGTGTCTCCGTGTATCTGCCAGACCCAGTGAGCAGCAGCCTGGCCCAGTCAGTGATGTCCATGGCCTCGTCCCACTCGCAGCACTCCCACATCAGCACTGACACCATGTCCTCCATGTCAGGGTCCTACCTGGCTGGGGCGGACGGCGAGCCCGGGGGGGGCCAGGAGGGGGTTGACGCCCAGGGCGAGGAGAACCGGGCCACCCCCATGGAGAGCCGAGGACCCTCACAGTTTGAAGGGGTAAATATTAGTGATGGTGGATAAACGGGCTGCAGCGATTATTTAATCCCGATTAATCTGTCAATCAAAAAAAAATAAATGTGCAGCCATTGGCAACAAGTTCCTCCCGTCCCCTCTCCACCTGAATTTTCACTGACTTTTGGCTCACTCCCTTTCCAAGGAGTCAACCGACTTGAACTACTCCGTAGCCGTCGATGAGCAGGACTCCGAGGTGACTGCCACTTGATGACTCGCATCGGTGCTTCACGTCAACGTTTTATTTGAGCTCTTTTGTTTTTCTTAGGGGAACGATGTCACGGAAGAGGACCGCTCCTCACCATCGAACGGCAAAGGTAACTGCGGTGACCACCCCTCACTTTACACCGCTGACAACATGCTCCAGGCAAAACCGATGAGGCAAACATCATTGGGTCCGATTAAGTCAATTTGGATCATTTCTTGATACACACCTGATAATCGCTCCTGGCATACTAACTGTGGTTGGAAAGTCCCCTTTTCATGGATGAGAGTACAGAGTTTGTCGGCCATTTCAAGCTTGCCTTTGCATGTCATGTACTACACCTTCATGCCATTCATCATAATTGCAGTTTGACTTTATTTGCTCCGTTATACACTCTGATGTGCGCGGCGAGCCAAGAAACACACAGCACAGGGCTTGAAGCAAACAACAAACAAGGTCACCTTTCAACAGACAGCCCGTGACATGTCATTATGTACGTGTGGTTGTGTGCGCAACACAAGTGAGCACACTGAATGATCCTTCAGTTCTTTCGGGAGCAAGTGCTGCCTGGCAGGACGTGCGCGTGCGTGCGTGCGTGCGTGCGCGTGTGTGTGTGTGTGTGTGTGTGTGTGTGTGTGTGTGACAGCAACAGCACTGCCAGATGGCTTATGCGCGTGTGTGTTTGTGTGTTGCGCTGCCAGTCATGTGGCCACCCGTGCCTTTTTGTCCTCGTTAGTGCCAACATGCACACAGCTGCTGTCACATGGTACACATGTCAGAAAGTCGTTTTTTTTTCTTTCTTATTTTAACGTTTGCATGATTCCTCAACAAATAGCAGCAAACATATTCACATAAGTTGGAGTAGAGCATTTATCTGCGTCATGGCTGAAATGATCCCCCCACCCAAAAAAATATGTCAAGAAAAAAAAAGAAAAGCAACGACGAAAAGCCACAGTGAATGCTGTGCCACTCCAGCCCTGTAGGTGGTGGTAATGCACATTGCAGAGTGATTGTCAACAATCGGACAAAAACAAATGCCATGAAGCTCAATGCATTCAGCGGCGCTTCATTCTCGCATGGCCGCCCACCCCCCTTCCCGCTTGTCCCCCCCCCCCCTCCCCGCTGTGCCTGGCTGCTCTTGTTTGACCTGTGCCCTCGCTTGCAGGTGGGCGGAGCAGGTGTCCCGAGTTGGCCAATAATAATCAGGGCGTGGCCCTGTGTGACACGCCCTCTTTGGGCTTGGACAATGAGCAGGCTCCTGACGGCCGATTCGCCGGTGAGTGGACGCCGACCAGAAGTGATGGGATGGGGCACGCGAGCGAATCACACGTTAGCTCGCCAGGCTAACACGAAGAAGAACGAATGGCGGCAGAAGCTAACGTGGGCTTCTGTGCAGCTCTTCTTTTTTTTAAAATTTCTTCCCTCTGCTGCTTCATCGCTTGTCGATAGCGAATAGCCGTGCGCTCCCTCCGTCCCTCAGCCCCGATGTGTGTGCATGTGTGTGTGTTCATGATTGTCATGCGTGCTTCATACAGGCATGTTCTCTGTCAGCGCGGCAGCAAAGAGTCTTGGTCCAACATGTTCCCTATTGTCCTTTCCTCTCCTTCATACCAACCTCAGGGCAGACTCACACAACGCCATTTGAACTGTGTTGAGTCGCTTTTTATTCCTGTCATTCAAAGTCCGGGTTATGAAGACTTCCTGGCGAGAGGAGTGAGCGTATAGTCATGACACAAGTCCTAGATTATTTTTATTGCGCAAGGTGGCGGCCATTGTCGATGACTTACGAGGAGCAGTTAGATCTTTTCGAATGTGCCAGAATTTTCTGACCAGTGGCATATTTCAATTCTCTAGGTCGCTATACTTTACCTTGATTTCTATTGTGCAAAATGATGTTATCATGAGTAGAGTGTAATGGACGTTAGTTGTCAAGGAGGCTTGAGCACAGTTTGAATGGCCTCGTGCGACTCAAATAAGCGAATGCGTTCATTTGCTTTGTATGAACATTTCTAATTTCCCCAAGGGTCACTTGTTTGCCTCGATATCCTCCATCCTCTTCACAAACCCGTTTTCCCTTCCCCGTGTTTTGTGTTTTTAGCTCAAAGGTAGCGCGTGGCGTCTTTTTCTCTCTGTGTGTGTCGTAAAATGTCTTCTGTTATCTCTCCCTCCTTCCTGTGAATTCCTCCCATCCCGTATTCTCCTCCCTGCCCTCCCTTTCTGCCCTTCTCTCGCCTTCTTTTGGATGGAAAGATGAGGAGTCGTGCCCGATACATATTGAGGACTAGGTATGCAGTGTTTGCCTCAGACCGTAGAACTGACTCGAGAGTTATTTTCATTTTATGATTACTTTTTCTTCAATAACACACTGCGTAATCAATCAGGCCTGTCTGATTGGACTTTGTGAGGCTGATTCAGATTCTGACAGCTGGCATACAATACATCTTTACTTACATAACACTTTCACAACAGCAGCGACCCATAACAATGGACAGAAAATGCTTTTTTTAAACTTATTTTTTGCTTCCTTAACACCACCATCTTTGTTCCCTTTGTCATGTCTTGTTCAGGTCTAATGTACCTCGGCGGCTACAGGCCCATATTGGACTCCACCAGCAACCGGGAGGAGCAGGGGGTGGAGAACCTGGAGGGCCAGAGTCCCAAACCCTCCCGCCGTGGACCTCTCATTGTGTAGCGCACTTCCACACACACACACACACGAACAAACACTACTACTACTATTAGTACTACTAGCACTTCCTACTCAGTGCTTCATCGCTGGATAACGGCTGAGCAGGGAACCCCACCACCACCACCACCACCTACCAATACCACCTCCGGGTTCTTCTCCAGTGAGGTGTCATCTGAGCACTTTTATAAGTATTTTATTTCCCGGTCTGTTTTTATTTATTACCTGTAGTTTGAACTTACTCGTGACCGTTTCATGTTGTGACTTTTTTGGTTAGAAGTTGCTGCTGCTCCTCCTCCTTCACCAGCCAATCAGTCAGGGGCTACTGTGATCTGCAATCACCGTGTCAGTGCGCTAAATGCTCAAAACAAAACCTGCTCCTCTCTGGACGACTTTTGCTGAATGTGAAAACGAAAGCAGACTCGGGACCTGAACATTAAATGAATGTAGGAAGGTAAACTCCCAGAAGGAGGTGCTACTATTAAGGTAGGATGGGACTCGTTTTCCTTGATTATTTGGAAAATGAGCACGCTTGATTCATCGCTATACGCTATACCCCCCCCCCCAAAAAAAAAAAAAAAAA
>CAAKHF010025015.1:0-22355 GCA_901007745.1 Hippocampus kuda | reverse complement strand
GATGCTATCCCCCCCCCCCCAAAAAAAAAAAAAAAAAAGTAAGGCATAATGGGCTTTTGGGTTATATTTTAGGATGAATCTAAAATGCGCTAACCTTTACCGGTGGACTTAGTTTGAACTTCTGTCAAATTTTGAATGCTCACGTCCAACTGTTTGATGTTTTAGATTTTTTTGGGGGTGCAATTTGCTGTAAGGAGCTGAATGTTGAAATTTTACAGCCATTAATCGGCCTCTTGTCATGTTGCCTCTTATCTTGGAGCGTCACAGAGTGTCATCAGCAGGTTGCAACAGAGAGACTGGAAGAGTCACTGAAAGGCATAGAAGTGGATTGAACTTGTGAATGGATGTTTTGATTTTGCCATTCAGGTTTTTTTTTTTTAAAGAAAAAAAGCAAGCTGTACAAAAAGTACTGTAACATTGAACGGTTGGATCGTGATTATTAGGCCCATCACCGGCTACACTAATCCATTCCTTGAACTGGAATCAAACCCCCAACCACCCAGCCTGTGTTAGCATGTCAGTATTGTTGCAGTGCGACTCTCAAAGCCATCACCCAGCAATAAAAATGGCTTCATTTTCTCCTCAGTTTGCACTAAACGGATACATTTAGACACTTTGTTATTGTCATGAGAATTTTAGTAAGAGAGATTCATATCTTGATTTTTTTTTTCTAAGTTAACCTCTTGATGTCAATTTGTGTTTTTTATCCGTTGCGAAGCACTGTGTTGTTGATTAGAATGTGGATTTAAACCATGTGAAACGTTTGTAAAGCTTTACAGCAGACTCTCACATGTACTCATGTACTGTAGCCGGTCGTAAAGGGACATGAATGCACTCTTAAGCCGTTTCCTAGGCGATGTAACGTTGCGGTGCATGAGGCCGAAGGTGAAGCATGATACGTCCCGGTGGCAGGTCTCGCGACTTTTTCGTGAAGTGGTCGTCTCTCGGGTGGGACTTCCATTTCCCCGGGCTGTCACATGTTCACAGTTTCAAAGTGTCGTCATCGGTGAATCCGAATCTGTAAGAGCAGCCCACTTTTTGTAGGATTGTAGGCGTGAACGTGAGACGGACAATAAAGTTTCGTTTTTTTTGTTGCAACTACATCGTCGAGTTTGAGCGTGTTGTTTTATTAATATTGTAATTGTGCTGTCTCTGTCAAAGTCGACTCACCGCTATGCAGTTCCATTCTCATCAGGGTGTGGTTTATTTTTTTTTTCCCCCCTTCCATAAATTAGGATCTTGTTGTCAAAATCACTGAAGGTAGTTTTGAGACACAATGATCATGGGAAAAATAATATGTGTAGATGATCTATTTGTTTTTCACAACTTTTTTTTTAAACCAGAGATGCAACTGAACTTTTCCAGATTTTTTTTTTTTTTTGCGCTGATTTCATATCTGCCCTCGTTTTTTTTTTCTCCAGCACATCAGGTTTTCATCATAATATGATATTAAGATTCAGAAAACTTTTATTTATCCCCGTGGGGCAATTAGAGTATGCAATATAATATATGACAATATATTTAGTCATATTTAGGGGTTAAGGGTTGGTAAAATCCGTACTGAGCAGCCTTTAACAGGTCAAACAAAGAAAAAGAAAATATTTCAAAAACCTAATGTGATAGAAAAAAAAAAGAAGTAAGGACGTGTTTCAAATCAACGTCAAAAATATGGGACATATAAAGCCATCTGTGATTCAAATTTGCCGTTGTCTGGTGTAATGACCGGCAAAAAAATGTATTCTTGCATTACCCAGACGAGATGAACAAGAACAATTAAAGTTTTAGTCCAGGAAAAATGTGAATCATGTTCTTAAATCTCCAAGCAAAAGTGCAGTAAAACTATTGAAAGTCTGAACCAAATGCGGTGTTCTAATGGACATAATTCAGTTATACGAGCCTTGAAAATCTATTTTGCAACTTCACTGGACAATAGCGAGCTGGTGTAAAAATGAGTGTGTTTAATGTTGTTACAATGTCATTTTGGTGATCAAGTGTCACTAATGGACTTTTGTGCACGAGCGTTGTCATTTTTTTTTCCCACTGTTTGATTATTTACCCTCACGGTGCTGCAGGGTCCTCTTCAAAACCGCATGACGTGTACCTGCTCCTTCTCAACCACCTCCATTTTGCCCACCTGCTTTTATTTCTCACGGTGCAGCCTTCAAAGCAAGAACGGGCCCCATCGCGTCAGCCCCTTCCGAAAGCCACGCCAACGCCGGATGTGTTTCCTCTTTAGTGCCCAATGTCATTACAAAAGCCAGTGGGAGGGGATTCTCATCTCCGGGTTTAAAAAGCTCTTGGACCATCGAGCCTCACATCGCAGTGAGGATGAAAGTGCCGCTCATTGTCCTCATCCTCTCAGGTAAGAGCAAAATTGATTCCTGTGTACAAATGCATGTCTGGCAAAAATCTGATGCTTTTAATTCATATGTGAGAACTGTATCAAACATTTTTGAGCCAATTTGTGCAAAATGTGTAAATTGTTAAAGGTTCACTAAGTAACTGCCTCCCTAGGTGTGGGAGGGGCCTCCCCGGACAAGGTGTGCAGCTACCAGGATGTCGTCGACCATCTCAAACTGACATCAAGCAACGGAGCCTTCCAATTGACCCGGCCCGTCCTGGACCACACGCATCCCACCCTGGTGGAGCTCAACATCATCCTGTACGGCATCCTGGGCGTGGTAGGTCGTCGCGTTTGCTCGGTTCACGTTCGGATGAATTTGCCGGTGACGTTTTCCACATCCCCGTGTTCTCGCAGATCGAGAAAACGCAAACCTTCATTCCGTTTCTCTGGGTGATGATGGTGAGTGGACGATCACGTCGTCGTGTGCGTGTTTCACGCTGTGCCCCCTCCTCTTAATCGGTCCGTCATCCGCCGTCTCCAGTCCTGGAAGGACGAACGCATCTTTTGGGAACCGGGCGACTTTTGTGGGATCACGGAAATTACCATTCCCACCGACATGCTGTGGAAACCCGACGTCTTCATTTTAGAGATGTAAGTCTATGGCACACACACACCCAATCGTATAAATTAGTCACGTCGAAGGAAAACAGGTTGTTGCCTTGGCAGTGCTGCAGAATGCTAAATTAGTGTCACTTCCTTCCACGCGCCATCCCTTCTTTTATTCTTTTGAGAGGTTCTGATGTGTGCTGACAAATATGAGGCTGGGAATGCCAATAAGGAGCAATTGTTGGATCACAAACAGTATATGGTCTCTCCTTCTTGTGTACATACACTTATGACTGTTTAGACTCCATTATGTTTGGAAAGCACTGTAAACACCGCCGCGGTCAGCAGCACAACGTGTGACCCAGGCGTAGCGCAGCTTGTCCCATTATTGCGCGTGTTTTGTCAGGGTGGAGAAAGACAACTCGCAGTACAACCCTTACTTGCTCGTCGACCACAACGGGATCGTCGCCCTGGATCAGGACATACGGGCCGTGAGCATGTGCATGATGGACGTGCACAAGTTCCCCTTCGACACGCAGCGCTGCAACATAACGTTGGTTTCCGCAGTTCACCTGTGTAAGCAGCCTTGCGGTGAAGTAAAAAACATTTTTTGAAAATGATGATTTGGGTTTTGGGTCGGCCTTGTTTCCGGCCTTCCAAACATCCATTTCTGTCTTTCGGTATTTTTCCAATGCTTATGTTCCTCTCTGCGCAGATGAACACTTGCGTGTCATCCCAGTGGTCAACTCGTCACGGGCGACCCAGTTCACCAAAGCCATGATGCATTCCCAAGGAGAGTGGGACTTCCTCCATTTGTCCGTCAGCAGCCACAATATTACCATAGAGAACCAAGTGTGGGACCAACTGGTGTACACGGTACAGCAGTTTCGAAAAGTTCCCATAAAACGGGGGCAAGCGCGCCGTGAACCACCCCCGACCTCCCTTTGTCCTTCCAGTTCGTCATCAAGAGGCGACCCCTGCTGCACGTCATCAACTTCTTGCTGCCCATCCTCTTCTTCCTGTGCCTGGACCTGGCCTCCTTCTTCATCCCGGATCGCCACGGGGAGAAACTGGGCTTCAAGGTCACCGTGCTGCTCGCCATCTCCGTGCTGCTGCTCATCCTCAACGACATCCTGCCTTCCATGTCGAACAAGACGCCGCTCATAGGTACGCGATAGATATTTGTGCGGAACACCAGACCGCACTTGTCGTTGGGAATGACTTTAAATATCCGATGTGACAGTCGTTAAGAGTCAAACTGCGGTATTGGAACGCTGGTCAATAACAAGCGCAGACCGAGAGTCGCTAGTAGCACGACAGGGAAACTCGCATTGTGATGTCATTGCGGTACAACATTAACCAGCCAGGAGGACTGGCAAACAGACAGCAGGGAGTGCCAAGGCAGAACTTGTAGTTGTTGGGTGAGTAAGGGAACTAATGGGGTGGGCGTGGCTAACTGGCAGAACAGCAACAGTGGGATGAACGCAAAAACCCATAGCGACCAGTCAAACAAATGGAAACGAATTGACTTTCGACATGACTTGTGCGTACTCGTTCGCTTTGGCGAGGCATAAAAGAATGACATGTTTTTCCTCCCGTAAGCCACCTACTGCATCGTCATCTTCGCCCTGATGCTGATCAGCCTGCTGGAGACCATCATGGTGGCCTACCTGTTTGAGGGGGACTTGCCGGAGGACCCGGCGAAGTGCGCCAGGAGCAAACCGGAGATAAATAGAACCGATAAATCCGACACTGGTATGTTTACCTTTGGAACTTTTGAAACTATCACTGATTTTGTCATGCTAACCCGCTTATGTGTTTTCAGAAGAGAAAAAACAGACCGAATATTTGTGTACGTGCGTTTTGAGCGGAGAGAAACAGCACGACCTGCGACCTGAACCAGAAGAGGTAAGCCGTCACTCATCAAAATGTGTGGACAAAAATATTGGGACACATTACCCCCTACAGAATCATTAGAAGCTGTCATGTCATATCGTGTCAAGCAGGTCGATCGCAGCGTGCCGAGCGCCGAGGCTGGGCTGTTGCTACTGCTGGTGAACGAGCTGAGGGAGCTACAGAGGATGTTGAGCGTGCAGCATCGCTGCAAGAGAGACCGCAGGAAGTCTGCGCGCTTGGCCAGCAAAATCAACAAAGGTTTCTTCTTCATCTATCTCGCCGCTGCCACACTCTTTCTTTCATTCCTGTACCGGGATTGGATGAGTTAGATGGTTTAAATATCCTCACTGTAACTTTTAAAGATGCATCCCCAAAATGCAGATTTTTTACTCCAATTAATCTATCTTTGGTTGACCATCGATGCCAGTGATTTACAGTATGGCGACAGGAAGTGTAATGAAATTTTCTTCCACTAGACGGCAGAAGGTACATGCTGTCATTCATAGAACACAATCATCGTTTTTTTGTTGAATTTAACGGGCTCAGATTTTGTAATTAAATTAAGAGGAGATCATAATTATTTCATAATGTATACCTTTTGGAATATTTTTTTGTTTTTGTGGCGTGCCTTGGCTTAATAAAGGTTGGGAAACAACATTCAGTTATCCCGGAATGTGTTTTATATACCAAATCTGTTCATATTATCATGTTGTTTTCTGTTTGTTTATTTTTGTTTAGTAATACTTTAATTTGTTAATAATACGTCAGATTATCCATCCATACATCCATGGGGAGGGGGCTGTTTATTATGACAGTTATGTTGAAATGAGGATGTATGTATGATCATATTTTGGCTTACTATGATAAAACAATCTATTACTTTTGGTCAATGTAACAAACACAAGGGCTATTTTTCTTATTTATGAGGCTATTTGAGGCCTCTCCAAATCCGCAAGTTTGATTGCCGATGTTCGCAATTAGTTCATGGACGCGTGTGTATGTTCATCTCTTGCACAACTTGTATTGAGTTAACTCTGATCACAAATGAAATATGGACATGGAAGAACCGCAACTCCACATCCGCTCATCGCTCCTCCTTCATAAAGGACACCACCGAAGCGACCACTTGACTGTGTGTCAGTGACTTCATCATGTTCGCAGCCCTCCTTTCCCTTCTCGTCTTCTCCGGTAAGCAGGCTCACACTTGACTGAATGTGTATTGTTGTTTAGAATACCACTCGCATTTATCGTGACTGTTTATTCGTGTCCAATTGTGGGCCCCCGAGGTCTGTCACAGTTTGTTTCATATGGAAGATGAGCAGAATTTGCCAGGTGACTTGTTCGATACTCAAATCAAGATTATGTTTTAATAGGGTGAGACTGATGCCGAGCTGCAAATGGATGTTCAATTGCTTACTTGTCACACGTTTTGGATCATCAAAGCAATTTTTAAATCTCATAAAATGCAAAATGACTGCCGTTTCTAAATAAGGAAATGTAAAAGGGGGGGACTTGTTAAATCATCAGCTATTTCTAACAGTTTCTGTTCAATTTCACCTGCCACGCCCTTGCCTGATCCTGCAAGAATTGTTTCAATCAAGAAGCCACTTGAGTAATACTTGTCAGACAAAGTGAAGTAAGCTATAAAACATGTCTTGCCGTGAATCAAAAGCACTTAAAGAAGAAATGAGAAACAAAGTGAAGTCATTTGGGCACTCGTCAGCCACAGTCAGAGAGAGCCATTATCCACTAATGGAGAATTTTGGGAACTGTGGTGAGCCTTCTCCAGTAGTGGTCAGCCACCTAAATAACTCCAAAAGTCAATTGAGGACTATTCCAGCAAGTCACAAAAGATCCCAGAACGACATCCAAACTGGGCAAAAATGACATTCATGGTGAAAACCATTATTGACAATAAAGAACATTCACTAAGAACCATCTTGATGTCCCATAAAACTTTTGAAGAAATATTATATGGATTGATGAGATTTAAAAAAAAAAAAAGAACTTTCTTGGAGTAAAAATAACATTTGACAAGAACAACATCATGTCTATAGACAATCGTATATGGTGGTGACAGCGAGATGTTCTGGGGCTGCCCCTGTAACTTCAGACCCTGGACGACTTGAACACTCTTGAACTAAAATCCTAGCAAGTCCCCATTTGGATGGCAAAGGAAAAAAGAACACATTTTGAGCAGCCGTCAAGTCAAAGCAAAAAAAAAAAAAAAAAACAGTCGTAGCCTTCAAAGTCTGCTCACTCATATCTCAACGTACGGATGTTGGTTGGATTATCCATTTTAGCAGACGCCATGGCATCGGAGCCAGCGGGCTGCAGTTACCAGGATGTCTTAAACCACCTGGGCCTGACTCGAACCAACGAGCTCTTCTCCATGACGCGGCCCGTCAAGTACTACAAGAGGCCGACTCACGTGTCCCTGGAGGTGTTGCTGTACGCGATCCTCAATGTGGTAAATGTTCCTTACACTTATGTTGACTGTAGTTGGCGTTCTCGTCGAAATGTATTCAAATGACATGGCCACTTTCCAGGTGGAGAAGGAGCAGAAATTCGTTCCTTACGTCTGGACCGTCACGGTGAGTTCTGCTTCATGGATTAAAAAAATGATGGTACAACTGTACTGAATGTATTCTCTTTTCCTTGTTGTTCTTCTGTGGGGGTCCATTGGTGGTTAGCAGACCACCCATCGGTGCATTCGTGATCAGGTTGCAGGGTGCATGAAAGGGTTAATAACAATAACGGATGTTGTTTACTGAAAACCTCATGCAGTCAAAGAAGACAAAATATCATTCAAGCAAGGCACGTGAGTTAAAAGCTTTTTTGTTGTGGTTTTCAGAGGTGGCACAACGAATACATCTCCTGGGATCCCCAAGAGTTCTGCGGGATCAATAATGTGTCCATTCCCGTTGGAATTCTGTGGAAGCCGGATCTCACCATCGAGGAGATGTAAGTGCCAAAGCGTCCTTCGCGTCCAGCCTCCCCACCTTTGTGCCACCAACTCAAAATGTCTCCCTTCAGGGCAGAGAAGGACAAAGCCCCGCCGAATCTTTACGTCACCATCAGCTCCGACGGCCTGGTGGAGGTCACGAACGACCAAGTTCTGTTCAGCATGTGTCGCATGAACATTTACAAGTTCCCCTTTGACACACAGAGATGTAACCTCTCCTTCAAGTCGATCATACACTCGGGTGAGTCGCGCCAAACGACAATGAAGTGCAACGAATGTCATTGGCATTTCAAAATGTATTTATAATATATATATATGTATATAGTATTAATAATATTAATAGTTGAAAATATTTACAATATTTGAATTGAATATTTGAATATTTGAATTGAATATTCAGTAGAATTGAAATGTTTTGGAAACCTCCTCCCCCACTTTATTCCAGCCAAGGACCTGCGCCTGCAGCCCAGCAACAACTCCTCCGAGGCCACCGAGTGGTCACGCGATTTGATGCCCACGCAGTTCGAGTGGATCTTCCTCCACTTGAACGTGACCGCCATCAGAGCCAGCAGCCCGGACCACCAGGACGTCATCGTCTACACGGTTGGCCTGCTGCTTTGAGACCCCCCCCCCCTCCCTCCCCCCAACATCGGTAGAATCGGTGTGGGTTAAGTGAAGAACCCAAAAAGTTGGGTCAGCCCATTTTTCAGCCGATTTGGGTTATTTCTGACACAACTCTTTTTAGAGTTGACACCATTTAGGATTGGGATTTCATTTTAGTATATACAGTACAGCAGAAAATACAGTTGCAACGTCATATAAACGTTATGTAGGCTTGAGGTTTCAAGTTAGGATCCACGGAAGTGTGATTGTGTTGCCGAATGGTGTGAAGCTGACGTTGCGATGAATGCCCAGATCAGCATGCGGAGGAAGCCCATCCTGTACATCATCAATTTCCTGCTGCCCGTGCTCTTCTTCCTGGCACTGGATTTGGCCTCCTTCTTGATCTCGGATTCGGGCGGCGAGAAGCTGAGCTTCAAGGTGACCGTCATGTTGGCTGTCACTGTGCTACAGCTCATCCTCAATGAGATCCTGCCCTCCTCCTCCAACTCCATCCCTCTCATAGGTATACACGTTTCATTTGCTGAAGAACTTTTTTTTCTGAGAGGCTAGAACAGATTAATTGTACTTCCATTCATTTTCATGAGGAACCATGATCTGAGATACAGTAATTCCTTCTCCAATGAAATTCTGAGTTTGCGTAATTCTGCTGTAAACCACTAGATGGAGGCTAACTATTATATCTGAAACTGTAAAATTTGAAAGAAGAGGAACAAAACCAGGACGCATTTAACATCCTCTTCAATCCTGTTTGTTATGCCTACATAAAGTGTGCTCACTTTCCGGATGCGCTGTATATGATAAATGACTCATTTTTTATACAGTCTATGAAAATCGCAATCTAAATGACGCCATCCTCAGCTGTGTACTGCATCGGCATCTTTGCGCTGATGCTGCTTAGCCTGCTGGAGACAATCTTTGTGATGCACCTGGTGGAAAAAGACAATCATAGCGAAGACGATGACGCCGACGGAGACGGAAGAAGCGAGGAGCGAAACATGCAAACGAGCTGCGACAAACAACACGGAGGTGAGAACCAGCAGGCACAAGTACTCTGCGTGAACACCAGTGATTGGTCGCTCTGCTTGTAGAGGTGCAAGCTTGGACGCAAGGTGGAGTCTTTTATTCGATGCCTGAAACTCCAACGGGACTGATGCCGGTAACTAAAGAGGAGAGTCTCAGAGATCAGACTGTACGATTTAACCCCACGTTGTCTCTTTTTTTTTTTTTTTTTTGAAGGCTCAGAGCGTCGCCCTGTGCCAAACGCTGGAGAAGCTGTCGGGCGAGCTTGGCCAGATGGAACGAACTCTAACCATGCTGCTCAAGGGCAAGAAGGACAAGGACAAGATGGGTTACTGGACACAAGTGGCCACCAGGGTCAACAGAATCTTTTTCATCTTCTATCTTGCTGTGGTCAGCCTCTTTTTGACAATTCTCTTTTCCAAGTGGACCTAGCGCTGTTTGCAGCGCTCTTCATTGAGGCACAATACTGCCATTAACGTGTGTCCAAGTGTGTTTGTGTGTGCTGTCTTTGCTGAGCATGATTATAAAGAATAAATGTCGGAGCAAAAAAAAAAAAATTAAACCCTTGTACTGATCCTCTTCAATTAAAACACGACGCTGAAGTTGGCTCCACAATCGCGCTGCCGGCTATTCAACTTTCTACTGTATTCCATTTGAAAAGGCCGTAATTGCACTTTATCGCCCGTAAATGGCAGTATTTCCCCTCATTTCCATGAAATCCAAATGGCGTGAAGTTTGTCACCCGTTTCACACTCTACACTTACCCCCAGCTTTTAAATAAGACCCACAATGAAAAATACGACTGGCAAAATGAATAAATATATAGATTGCTTCAAGTGTGCAACATCTGCATTTTCAATGCCAAGATAACACCCATTTGGGATCAAATCAGGGATTTGGATGGCCTGCCATTACGACAAAAACAAAATGGCGTGTCGTTTCTCACCTGGCCACAAAAACACGAATCCATGTCATTTAAACACTGTATTTCACAACAAAAACAACCAATTCTTCATGAAAACACTCTATTTTTGTGAAAAATCCATCCATTCTCCCTGCCACTAATCCTCATATTTTGAAACAGCAATGACATATCTGACACCTAAACATAATTTCTTCAAAGAAGCTAAAATATTTAAGATTTCAAGCCCCCCAAACCATTTTTTCCCCTTCCAAACAAAATATTTAGTCCCAGAGGCATTATTTTTGCATTGATAAAATATTATGAAAACACTTTTTCTTTCAATAACATCAACATCTTTTATCACTGAATATCAAACACAGAGCAAGAGTGACATTTGAGTGTTAAAGTGGTCAGTCAGACACACACGAATGGAAATGACCACAAATGAGGAGGTAACGAGCAGCTTCTGGCGCCATGCATAATTGCATTTGCAATTTGGACTTGAGGGATTTAAATGTGGCCCAGCCCCACTTTCCTTTTTTTGATACCAATCAAAGAGAACATGCTCACTGCATCAGGATGCTTGCTTCTGGATACTTCTTCTTCATGCTACTCCTCACGGGTGAGCTCATGATTGCCTTTTTCGTTGGTTGCACTTGAATTGTGTTGGGACGAATTTGATTTATTTTTTGCTCTGTGCAGGAGTGGCGGCGTCCTCGGAGCGAGCGTGTTCTTACCAAGAGGTGCTGGACCACCTCAACTTGACCGCACGCAGCGCTTTATACTCCATGACAAGGCCTGTCAAAGACTACAAAAAGCCAACGGTGGTGTCACTGGAGGTCGTCCTCTATGCCATTCTTGATGTGGTAATTTTTCATTTTTATTTTTTAAACAGCTTCGGTGTCTCGCATGTCCTCTGGAATGTGTTAATTTAATTGAATAAGATGTAACATATAAATGCTGTTACAGTGGACAGTTCATTAAAAAAAATCTGATTGTGGATGAGCGAATTTCAATGAGGAAAGTAAAATATCTGTGTTGCAATCAGGCTGACATCAAAGCTACAACATGCATTAATAATGATCACCTGTAACCCGATTACATGATAAGCTGTCCACTGTAGTAACCGCCGTCCGTCCCCGAAAGGGTTAAATAAAACGAAAGACTTCAGAATCACTTTGCGGTTAACCCATCTGACAGTAACGCATCTTGAAGGCTGTCCAAACTGTCATTTGTGGCTTCCATCATATTCAATGAATAATTAACTCAGCCATTAATGCTTTTTTTCTTCGGGGTGGGGAGGGGGGGTGCCAGATTGGGGCTGGGTCATCCTCCCCTTCAACGACAACTTGCTGTTTACACTTGAATGCATTTTAATATTTGGAATTTTCTTTTTGCCTGTCAACAGAGCGAGATAGACCAGACCTTCGTTCCCTACGTTTGGATTTTCACGGTTCCTTCAAAGCACTTTTTTGCTCTACCATATTTTTTTCTGTGAATTTTAAAATGGACAGCCTTTCTAAAATATTTTTTTCTAATTGTGTTTCCTGCATAGAGCTGGCAGAATGATCACATCTCTTGGGATCCGGAGCAGTTTTGCGGGATTAAGAGCATCTGTCTTCCCACTGAATTGTTTTGGAAACCAGATCTCACAATTGAAGAAATGTAAGTCGTTCCATTTATTCAACTCACCCAAACAAACCCAACCTTAAACCTCCCTCTTAACTTTTGAGGGCGAAAACAAAATCTGATAATATGGAGCCTGACTTTCTGCTGTTGCTGCGCAGGATAGAGAAGGACAAGGCCCCGCCGAGCCCCCACCTCACCATCTTGAGCGACGGTCGCGTGCGCGTGCAAAATGACGAGGTGCTGGTCAGCACGTGCAAGTTGCACATCTACCAGTTCCCCTTTGACCGGCAGAGTTGCAACCTCACCTTCAAATCTGTGGTCCACTCATGTGAGGCTCCTCAAAACACTCCGCACAATGGCAGACATGGCGTAGTTGCGCTTACATCAGGTTTTATACTGCCCTATATACAAATAGGCCTAATGTTCGTTGTGGAAATTTGGAATGATATGCAGGGCAAACATCGTACCACAATAATATGAACATTCAGTGCAGGAACTCCAGCTGCTTCACTTGCTCAGCTCTGCCGAGGCCACCAAGTGGTCGCGAGACGTGATGCGCACGCAGAACGAGTGGATCTTTGTCAGCATGACCGTCGTCAACAAGACCAGCAGCGATTTCGGCTTCGAACAAGACATGATTGTTTATACTGTAAGTCGTATCCTACAGATACTGCACTACACTTTGAGAATCACTGTCCTTGACCTCTAAATTTCTTTGTTGCCAAAATTTTTGTCGGGATGTCGCAGATCAACATGAGGAGAAGGCCAATGCTGTACATCATCAACTTTCTGTTCCCGGTCCTCTTCTTCCTGGGTCTGGACTTGGCCTCCTTCTTCATCTCAGACAGGGGAGGCGAGAAGCTGAGCTTCAAGGTGACCGTGTTGCTGGCCGTCACCGTCATGCAGCTCATCCTCAACGAGATCCTGCCCTGCTCCTCCAACAAAATCCCTCTCATAGGTCAGCCGTGCGAAATTCCAGCTCCCAAATATAAACGGAGTCGCTTTCGCATTCATTGACGCCATCCGCTACTCCCTCCTCAGCCGTCTACTGCTTCGGTATCTTTGCTCTGATGCTGCTCAGCCTGCTGGAGACCATCTTTGCTATGCACCTGATGGAAAAAGATAATGGCGGCGAGGAGGCGACGGCCGGCGGAGATCGAAGCGGCGCTGGTGAGAAGGCTTCTTGTGATGATGTTTCAAATCATTGTAAATAAATTGTGCCATTTCAATTGTATTGCTATGATCAGAAGACATTTTATTTGCTTGCAGAGAACAAAAATCGAAATTGTGCATGCATCTGTAAAGGGCCCACAGATGAAAATCCACCTGAAATCCCAAAGGTGTGTGTTTGTGTATAACTCAGCAAAATCAAATGTTCTTTGTCACTAAGATATTCACAATAACCCACCAAACCCTTTGCAGGACGCCCAAATGATGGAGTCCAGCTCTCTGGAAAGACTCTCTGATGAGACGAAAGACTTGATGGAGGCCCTCACACGGCTTCTGGGCAGCAAGAAGGAAAAGGAGGACAAGCCCGGCTACTGGACCAGACTGACCTTAAAAATCAACAGAATCTTTTTCATCATCTATGTCGCTGCTGTGTCTTTCTTTTTAGCCGTCATGTGCTTCAGTTGGCAAAGAAATCACCAAGAATGAGGGACCAAAAATGTCATTATTATGGTAACACCTCAGAGTAAACAGGCTTTAGACAGCATGTGCATGCCGTTGCTATGTAGTATTATTGACGCACAACAGATTTCTTTTTAAATATACGGGTGATGTAAAATGTTAACAACATGCATGCCTGAAATAAAAATTGGATTTCACAACCTTACCCTGTTTTATGAAAATAAAAATGAAATTAAAAAAAACCTTCCGTCCAATTTCTATGGTCAGGTAGACGTGCACAACTTGCTATTTTGTAACAATGAGCTGAATAGCAAAATTCACGGCAGGTTTTTTTTTCATTTTTTTTCTATGAAATTCACTTTTTTTAAATGGTCATGTAGGAAGATATCGTGTAATAGCTTATTCTAAGTAGTAATATTACTTTATTATTTGTTTTACTAATTTCACATGGTTTTGATACATTGTGAGTAACTTTTGCGGTGTAACGTTGATTCTCTCCTCTTTAATCTCAAACTGCTTTAAACAACAAAGCGTATGAGGGAAAAGTGGTTAGAATTGTACAACTGTCTGTGTTTTATGTGACGTGTTGTGTTTATTATTTTACTTTATGTTAACGGTTTTGTTCAGCGCTTTGTTACAGCTGCAGCTGTCGTGGTTTGTTGCGTGTGTGTGTAATGCGCCCTCCGGTAGTGGAGGGGGCGCTAGTCTGTACCCCGCCTCCTCTGTGCGGCTCAAATCAGTGACGTGGATTTTCATTCAGACTCCCAAGTCGCCCCAAAACAGCACACGTCGCCCCAGCGCCTCTTTTTGCTTCACTTTTCTGACATTTTCAACAAGTTCCTGTTGTCTTTGTCGCTTGCCTCGCTTCGAGACAGTTTTTGAAACGACGTAAAAAAAATAAAACAGGTGAGTGTGCCATGAACAGAAAATGGTAATTTTGTATCTGTGTAATATAAATAAACATATATATTTTTACACACACATATTAATAATCAGAATAAAAAATGCCGTCACGCGAGTATTTTTTTTCTTTCCACAGGGAGACACAATGAGCAAAAGCAACAAAGTGCTTAATTTAAAAGATAAAATAAGCGATAATGAGATGGATTTGAGTCTGTGCAACCTCACCGAGGTGCCCTTTAAGGAGCTGGTGAGTTTGCGTTCGTGCGGTGTGAGCTTGAAAAACGCACCGTTATTAATATTTATGTTCGACTGAGTGACAAGACTTTGTCACTTTCTTTACTCAACAAATAATAGTGAATTAATCTCAACAGGCTTTATTCACCAAAGCGACTATTTTGGACTTGTCGTGCAACAACCTCCCCTCTCTGCCGGTAAGTAAATTTTTCTGTATTTTCAGTATTTTATTAATAGGAGGTGAAGCGGGTGTGTCACGTGGATGCAAAATGTTGGAATTATGTAGTTTTGAACAAGTTTCACCCGCTTTTGAAACCTTAATTTGAAACCACAACCCTAATTAAAACCCTTGCCCAGCTTTGAAATTGTAACCTAGCCCTGTTTTAAAACCTGACTTCGAAGTCATAACCGTGGTTTGAAATCCTTTCCAATTTTTCTCCTTCTCCTTCACATTGCAGCCAGAGTTCTGCAACCTAACCCACTTGGTGAAGCTGGACCTGAGCAAAAACCAACTGACCCATTTGCCAGATGACCTGGGGAACCTTACCGGCCTGCAGCACTTGGACTTGTACAACAACAAGCTGAGCACGCTACCTGTCAGCTTCTCCCAGCTGCGGGTCGGTGGGCGCATGCACGAAACAAAAGTGTCATTTCTCTTCTTGCTTATAACTGTCGTTAGGATATGCTAAGCTAATAGCACGGGTTTTGTATTTGGTTGTCAGAGTCTGAAGTGGTTGGACCTGAAGGACAATCCTCTGGATGCGGGCCTGGCCAAAGCTGCGGGAGATTGCCTAGACGAGAAGCAGTGCAAGCAGTGTGCCACCAGGGTAAGTGTTAGGATAGACAAATACAATGTTGTCATTTTTTTTAAAGTTTCATTTTGTTACATGCTTGATTGACCTCGAAATGCTTGTGCTCAGAACATCTTGCACACAATGGAAGCACAGAGATTCAGGGGTCAGTTTGAGGTCAAGGGACCCGAGCGCATGGTACCTGACCACATCTCAGAGAGAAAGATTTAACCCTCATTAGTAGACACACTGGCGCCTGTTATCTGACAACTTGGAAAGGAAAATTAACTTTGGACGGAAGGGAGTACTCTGTAGGAGTACTCGTACGCTCCATCATGAGAAAGGGTCACGAGCCAGGTTACAGACTTACCAGTTCATGGAAACACCGCTCATTAAAATGTCTACGTTTCTATTAGTTTATGGATGTTGGTGCTGGTACCAAGGGAATGCTTTGTCTTTCGAGGTCCACTGAGGGGCGACTCAATGGGGCTGACCAGTGGTGTGGTATGTAAATGAAGAGGGGAGTGTTTTTCTGATGTATTATTTGTAATTTGCATACACAATCAATAAAAAGGCCGTCAGAGGTAGCAGAGGTCGGGTGACAGTGGGAAGCGCACACTGAGTGGCTTCATGGAGAACTGCACCTCCTGCCAGCAGTGAAAGTCGATCTGTTCCTGCGTCGAGCCTTGGTTAACTGTCCGAGTGAAAATCTCTGACAGTAAGAAAGATGCGCAGAAAGAAAACAGCACAAAAGATGCAAAATAAGTCACGTTTTTTTGTTTCCCCCCACCCCATTAGGTTCTCAAGCACATGCAGATCCTGCAGGATGAGGCTGACCGCGCACGAGAGAAGCGACTTCTGAGGGAAAAAGGTGAGGAAACAGAAAGTTTGATCTTTCACAAATTGTGTGTGAACTTAAAATTACACATTTAAAAAAAAAACAAGTCGTTTTTTTTTTCTGAAAGACATTTATGTAATCCTCAAACTTTTTGCGGGGTGTTAAGAACATCACTTTTTCTCATTTCATCAGAGTTGGAGAAGAAGCGAGAGGCCAAAAAGCGGGAACGCGAGGCCCGTGAGAAGGAGGCGCGTAAGCGAGAGAAGGCTGAGGAGAAGGAGAAGCGCCGGAAGGAGTACAACGCCCAGGTGGCCGCCGCCGCTGCCGTCATCCAGGAGCAGAAGCAACAGCAACAGCAAAAGAAGACCGAGGAGCGGAAGAGCAAAAAGAAGAACGGACAGGCCTCGGGTAATGCATGTGCACTCCAACAAGCTCAGTTGAAATACTAATGTCAGAACAGAAAACCTGAGGAAAGGACTTTATTTTTTTTGGGTCATAAACAGGCAATTCTTGCAAGATGACTTTCTAGGATTAAAAAAAAACAAAAAAATAATCAGACTTTTTAAAAACAATCTTCTGTCTTTGTGTCGCATCAGCTGGGAAGAAGTCCGGAGCGGTGGCGGCGTCCAAGCCTTGCCGCTCGGTGCTCGGCGTGCTCTTCAAGCTCTCCCTGCTGCTGCTCCTCGGCGCAGCCATTATGATTGCCACCTGCCGATTGACAGAGCTGAAGCAGGAGGACGTGTGCGTGTCAGTGGATGCCGCCTTAGACCAAAGCCTGACCTGGGCCCGGAAACAAGAGGGCGTGGTCCGCCATCTCCTCGGTGACCTGTCTGCCGCCGTCAAGGACTTCCTGGAATCCATGCAAACGTCCAAAAGCTAAAACTGGGATTTGAAGAAAAAAATCTTCTCATTAAGATGGCCGTCGCTTCTCGCTCACGCAGAAAGACGAAAAAAAAAAAAAAAAGGGGGGGGCACACGTGTGAAAATTCCTATGGAATTGTCGCTCTTTGTACAACCGGCTGTTTTTAAAAAGCGTCCTTTGTCTTCTCACGCCACTTTGCGGCGTTCCTCTTGCAATGTGATCACGCCATGAAATAAACGTGCTGAGGCTACGCCTCAAGCTCATATGGGAGTGTCCGTGACCGTCTGTGAAGTCGCTTCCCGTCTCGCTCCGTGGGACGCTCGGTAGTCCCGCTCAATCACGTGACCGACTTCCTGCAACAGCCTCCGATGAAGCGACTCGTCCACCGCCGTCTCCAAGGTAACCTCCTTGAACACCTGACACACGGACACCTGCATCACACGTACAGTACATTTGTATTCAAATACTGTGTGATGCATCATGGCCCAATGACTACATTTTTTTTATCTCAGTTTTTGCAATCAAAACAATAGATTGTCCCATTCGTATTATTTTTACCTGTTGGAAGTATAGTTTCTTGAACATAGCAATGCTGACCTCGTTGTCCAAGCCAATTTTTGCTTGAAATTTGCTGATGCCTAGTTTGGCGACCCCTGGTGGTAGACAAGGCAATGATCAGTGAACAATTTTTTAAATCAACATAAAAAAATTTTCATTTCGGGGGAAAAGAATCCCCCAAAAAACATGACCATAGCTGTTATGAAAAAAAAAACGTTCGTAGTGTTTTAATGGAGACTGTACAAGAATGTGCTGTAAAAAGCTCACCGTAGTGCATCATCATCTGCGTCACCTCTTTCCCAATGCCTTTACCCCTATAACTGGGCTCTGTTTAAAATAATAAAAAAAAAAATAGTGACTTAAGTCAAACAAGAGGGCTGGTGGCGAATCTCGGTTGTTTGTTGACCTGCTATCATGATCTCCAGCTCAGCCAAGGAAGGATCCCCAGGGTCGGTCAGGAAGATGTTGACGTCTCCGATCATGCACTGCGCCTCCTCTGCGCCAGAGTCCGCCCAGCGCCTCTTGTCCAGGATGATGAAGGTGCACTCTGTGACAACACGGTATCATTCAACCGCACTTGAAAAGGCTTCTTAATGTCCGTGAAATGTGTGGCTCAAGAATTGTAGATATTTTTTTTTCCAGCATATATTTTGCGATGGTGTCATTGCCTCTTTGCACTTACTGTCGGCATCTTCCCTCCAGCTGCGCTGCATATCATATTCTTGCTCGAGAGTCAGAGGCTCTGAGGCCGTCAGCTGCTGCAGCTCCACAGACTTCATCCACTCGTGGTACCTCACACAGATAAATACAAACAAAAAACTTAATGAGACATTACAGAGTAAGCAAAATGTAGGTATACACATTTTTAATTACATTTACGCCCCCCCCGAACCTCCTTCCTTCTTTCCCTCGGATCCACTTTTGATTCATGCATTTTACCAGTTTTTCTGTCTTTCTTCTACCTCAGACATGCTTTTTTTTCTTCTTTTACCTCCTTCCTTTTTTCCGTTCGTATTCAAACCCGATTATTTGCACCCTTCCTTCCATCACGTAAAATATCCCATTATTTTTTACTTAATTTGCCATTATTCACCGTACTTACCCGTAATAAAATAAAAACAGTCACGTAAACGTGTAAACATATAACTTTGACCAACCCCATGTACATATATAAATAAAAAATAAACAAAGTTAATCTTCTGAGTACCCTGATATTACTCTACGATTACCTCGGCACGTGTTCCGCATTGTATGGCACCAAAACGACTTTTTCTCCTTCCAGTAATGTGTTCTCATTTATTTTCATGATGAAAATCTGTATTTACATCTGACTAAAGCGTCGCTACGTCAGCACACGCTCGCGTAAACAGGACTTCCGCGTTCATTCTCACTCTACGCTAGTAATTCAGCGGCAAAAGAGACGGTGTGCGCCACTCCTGGACATATGCGGTAAATTTGTGTACAGTACTGGAAGCACTTCATTTTTTTCTCTCCCCTTTTGTGTGAAACATTTCCCCACAAACAACTGAACACCTTTATTGTTATATTTGACTGAATTAACCCTTGATTCAGTTTGTTTTAATTCTATTTAGCAGCTTCAGCGGAATATATACTGCGGATGCACACGACACATGCTTGCTTTAATTGGCTGTGCAGAGTCCGTGCCACAGTTTGACCGGCTGGAGTGGTGTGTTGACCATGTCCATCCAGTGCTGCAGCTGCGGGCCCCGAGCATACATGAACGGCCCCAGCACCACGACTCCCAGCGGGACTGACGGTTCTGGGCAGAAATGGTGAGAAACAATGAGAAATTCAGATAAATAGATAGATAGGCTTGGGTGGTTTTATGGCATCCCGCAGTGTCTGGTACAGTCACATATTTTACAGTCTACAATTAATGACAAACTCTCCTGTAGGAGGTAGTGAGTCACCTGAGGGAAGGTGATCAGTCTGCCGCCGCACCTCCAAGCGGAGGCAGGATTCGTCCATGTGCTCCACCCGCAGCTTGAAGCTCGTCCTGAACACGAAAGCCGGCTCGCCGTCCGCCTTCACCACCCCACTGCTTTTGATTTTAATCACCTGAGTGTGGATTTGCAAGCTCGCCCGCACGCACACGCCTGGGAAGAGAAGAGATGTTGAAGTGAAGCACATCGAGCAAGAAGAGACCACCTGGATGAGCTCCCACCCGCGTCCATGAGAGGTTGCATTCCTCGAGCCTTCGGGACTTCTACGGATAGGCGCTGTAGAGTTGGGTTGTAGCTCAGGGACACAAAGACGTCACCAAGTTCTGAATACTGACAGGGACACAAGCATTAGTACAGTGAACCTCAGTTTACCGTGAGGAATCCATTCCAGACTGACCCCCAATATAGTGAAACTAGATAAAAAATGTTGGTCTTTCATGGGGGACTGGAACCAATTAAGGCCATTTCTATTCATTTCAATTGGGAAATGATTTACGAGTTACGAATTCCACTGATAAGTCAAGGCGCCACTGTGCCACCCATGCACATACCTGATGGTGCTTTTCGGTGTCCAGGTCCCTCCAGAGTACCCTGCCGGCCTGTCCCAGTTCTCCTTGCAGCGGAAACAGCACCTGGCCCACTGCGTGCCGTTTGCCGTCATGTGACACGCTCAGCACGCACACACAGAGCGTGCTCCGTGACACCTGCGCTCCTGAGACCTGTGTGTGTGGCGACTACTGAATACTGGAGTCACTTCGTCAAGTGTGTGCTCACATTCTCACCTGGAAAACAAAGGAGTCATTGAACTCCGGGTCGGGCCCGGTGGTCCTGGCCTTGGCCTGGCGGGGGCGCCGGTCGTCGGGTAGCAGGCGGAGCTGCACCATGGTGACGTTAGCGTGAAAAGGAGGCAGAAGGTTGCCCAGGCGGAGCAAAGAGACGGCCAATTGCTCGCTACTGTGACGGTACTCCACCGAGAAGCAAAGGCGTGTGGCCATGCCGGGCGGGGGCGCCACCACCTCACTCAGCCCCGGGCCAGAATACAGGCCGGCCAGCACCGCCCCCACCGGGTACCAACCTGCAACATGAATACAAGTAAGATGAGGAAGTGCATAAGTCTGTACTGACCCCATGTACATGTATGTCCCATGTTTTTCAAGGACACAAATGTTAGTCAAGCCTTGTGACCTTTAACCCTGGAGAACCCAAAAACCCTTTTCTTCTTTGGAAAATGATGAATTTTACATTAAATGACTGCTATATGTTCATTGAACACCAAAATATATGTTTTTCCAAATATTTAATGGTTTAATCCTAATTTAGGATGAGGGCCAAATTTGACCCTTTGAGATTTAAGAGTAGCATTTGAGTAGCAGAATTTATAGGGGCCAGATTTGACCCCGTGGGTTCTCCAGGGTTAAACGAACAGTCAACGGTTCTTGTGAAGACAAAAGAGATCGCCGCCGAGGGGTCTTTCTGTGTGTGACTACTTTTTATATATTACAAACCTGTACAAAAACACCAAACATGAATACACCTAAAACCTTGTGACGTGGTGACCTACTCTGAACGGAGAGAGAACCCCGATGGGCCAGAATGTCCCTGCGAGCCTCCGTATTCATCACCTCTGCCTTCCCCTCGCCCTCCTCCGTGTCCCTCTGAGGTGTTGTAAAGCGAGGGGGCAACGCGAATGGGATCTGGCCAGGCCTTCATAAAAGAAAAAAAATACATAACCCCACATCGTGAGAATCGCTGAAGTGTGCACAGCTAGATTTGAATTTTTTTTTTTTTTAAAGGTACTGACTTGGCGTAGGAGCCTTGCGAAACCGGGATGACTGCTGGAGTGCAAGGTGGGATGTGAGGCGCGGCGGCCACCAGCTCCTGGTATTGTCTGCGATCGCGTCTCCTCTTGTTCCTCCACAAATAGAACATCACCAAGCCCAGAAGGAGAAGAATGAAAAGAAGCAGCACCAGAAGTCCTGCCGTGAGGCCCACCGGAATCATCGGACCTGAATCAGATGATAAACGGACGCAAAGTCAAGCGGCGCAGGAGCTCACGTGATGAGTTTTCTTTTACCTTCAATCGAAAGTTTTCTTCTTGATACTTTTCAGCGACGTTGCCTGTTGAAGTGTGTGTATGTGCTTGCGTGTGAGATGGACACAGCTGGCTGGTTCTCAGATCTCCACGCCCTCTATTGGTCAGTCATTTTATTCGGGACAGAGTGGAATCAAACTAGATGAATTGACTGAACTGAAGTATTACACATTAACACATCAGTTATTGTCATAATTTGGACCCCCACCTGCCTGAATAAAATCAGCGGGGTGGAAAATGGATGGCGAAAGTAAATTTTGGGGGGAAAGAGTCATTAATCTTATCCTGTACAAGAATAAGTGTGCATGCAAATCCTGCCAGCCGACCTGATTTTAACTCTTGAGCCACACACACACACACACACACACACACACACACACACACACATACACACACGCGCGCACACACAGTTTGCAGTGTTTTTCAGCCCGCAGAACTTTCTGACCAACTGCTGTCTCTGATGAGTGAGGACGGCGCTCAGACCGGCGAGAACATG
>CAAKHF010025014.1:22365-34102 GCA_901007745.1 Hippocampus kuda | reverse complement strand
AATTTCAAAAGATACAATTTCCATCATACTGTCAAAAACAATTGTCAAACCACCGTAATGTAATCCAAATGTAATTTTTTTTGCCGAAACTGCTGAACAATCTTTACACTTGCAAAACACACACACACACACACTTTTGTCTTGTTTCAGTGGAGAGGAACATTTTCTGTTTTTTTCATTTGCCCAATCAGATGGGCATGTGCCTTCATGAAGGCAATCCTCCACTCGTCTCTCTATTGTACCAGACCAGCTTTTCCCAACCTTTATTGAAAAATCACATGGCACAACAGCACCAAACAAATATGTCATGTATGAATATTGAAATAATAATGATCTCATCTCAAATAACTCATAAATTGTCTGGGAATTTCAAAAAACACCAAGCTGATATACAGTACTTGCAGCAAGCCAGAAGATGTGGTTTACCGTAAACACCTTCTGCCATATGAATTAATTCATTGTTCTGCATCTCACTATACAGTATGTGCTGTCATAAATAGATGAAGAAAGAAAAATACTGTACCTGGATCAGATTTTGAGAAATTGAGAAATTTTCCTCTGACGCCCCTCATGATCTCTCAGGACACATTAGGGACGACGATGTAAAGTGTAGACAAATTCACTACATATCATTCTATGGAATGGAGGTCATCCCATTGACAATGTGAGGCCATCCATCCATCCATTTTCTGTTCCACTTTATCCTCACAAGGGTCGCGGGGGGTGCCGGAGCCTATCCCAGCCGTCTTCGGGCAATAGGCAGGGGACACCCTGAACCGGTTGCCAGCCAATCGCAGGGCACACAGAGACAAACAACCATCCACACGCCCACTCACACCCAGGGACAATTTAGAGTGTTCAAGAAGCCTGCCATGCATGTTTTTGGGAATGTGGGAGGAAACTGGAGTACCCGGAGAAAACCCATGCCGTACCCACATGTAAACTCCACACGCACTAACCACTGGACCACCGGGCCCCACCCTGAATGTGAGGCCCCAACTGGCAAATGTAAATTACAATACAGCACATGGACAAAATATTAAACCACCTGTCCATTGTGCCTGCATCTCCAGCAAATGAAGAACAGTAAGATAAAAAATATGAAATTGGTTCCTGGCGGAGGGCGGCCCGGTGGTCGACTGGTTAGCGCCTTATCCTCACAGTGCAGAGGTGCAGGGATCGATTCCGGATTCGGTCTTCCTATGTGGAGTTTGCATGTTTTCTCCGTGCCTGTGTGGGTTCTTTCCGGGTACAGTACTCCAATTTCCTCCCACATTCCAAAAACATGCATGGCAGGTTAATGGAACACTCTCAAGTGTGGATGTGAGCGCGGATAATTCCATGTCCATGTGTGCCCTGGCAACCTAGTTCAGGGTGCACCCTGCCTACTTCCTGGAGACAGCTGGGATAGGCTCCAGCATGCCCCGCGACCCTTGTGACGATAAGCAGAATGGATGGATGGATAGAAGTTGGTTCCTGTTGTAGCAATTGGACTACATGCATAAGAAATGCGATCTTACAAAATGGCATACTGTCCAACACTTTTTGGATTATTTTAATTAATTGTGCGTAGTTTTTTTTCAATTTGCAGTGAAAAAGACACTGTACATATACAGTAGAAAAGTGACAAAAGTTAAAACCTCAAAATCTCAAATCAGGCCGTTTAGTAAGTGTTGCCGGAAACATTTAAATAGCTATCCAGAGGACAAACATTACCAAACCTAAACGTAGCTGCAAAATGAGCAATAAATATTCAAATAGAAGTAATCAACTCACAATGAAGTCACTAAATGGCGTGGGATTTTGAGTCCGAGGTAGATTCCATGTCACCCACAATGACACCGATAATAATAAAACATATTTCGGCATTCATTATAATTTTGTAAGGTAAGCCAAGGACAAGCGCGTTCGTTGATGTGGAAAAATCCATGTGGATTCTCACTCAACTCATCTTTATTTACACTGTCGTGCTTTCACAACAGCTGCAGTTGTCACAGTCATTCTGTGGGAGTAGAAGTTACCTATCCAAATACTCATTTTTTTTTCACCGCCCAACACATAATAGCACACTGCCTGCAAAATTACAAACAACTATTGGGCAATAAAGACAAATTTAATTGAATTAAGCATATCTGTTTCATAACTGCAAATGTCAAATTGAAGAATTTGGTTACATTCAGTCAATCAACTAACTGCACCTGATGTAATATTTGCTGTAAAAGAAAGAAGCGTCGTCGTACTTCAAACAGGCTGTCACACATCTGCAGCTGTGTGTTGGCCCCTTTCTGCTTGCTTGTGACTATCTTGGTAAGGAAAAAAACCCCCACTAGTTACATAATTCATCCTTAGAGGTTGTTGTAACCATGACAACTGAAATGTGCAGCAACTTATAGTTGTACCCACTACCATCATGCATTTTACACAAGGTTGGTGTAACCATGGCGACCAGACCCATTAAAGGAAGACAGGAAGAGACAAGTATGCTCAGCAGAGAGGCACAAGTCCACAGAGCAGACACCAAAAACAAACAAACAACAAAAAAAGACTTTCAAAAGATTTGCTTGACTCTACTCATACGTACATGTGAACTTCTGCTGACCTTGGGACGAGCAACACAGCTCCCCTTAGGTAATGTTTGAACTAATTCATAAATGCATAAGATCCATGATCCAAAAATAGATAGGTATCTTGTTTACAATCGAACAATAACGTTTTGGTACTTGTGGAACCGTCTGGATCACCATTACAAGTACTGTATGCACAATGACAAGAAAAAGTAACTCAACTAATACCACATAAACAATTCTGTTATGTACTGTATACGCTTTCATGTTTTTATAGGCTACACCAGGGGTGTCCATTACGTCGATCGCGATCGACCGGTAGACCGTGGACTGGTCCCAAGTCGATCGTGAGGAGTGTAGAGGAGAAAAAAAAACAAACAACCATTTGTGTGTCTTTGTGCATGTTAGTACAGGTAATATATTTTTGTGTTAATGTACACTGCAACCTAATCATCCTATCAGTCTCATTTGCACAAAAAGTATTAAAAAATAAAATAAAATAAAGCAGGTAAATCTTTAACCTACAGTGGTGTGTGACCTGCGTCACCGGAAGTTGTTAGCGCTGAGCAGTCTGCAATTGCAGCTTGTGATCAGGGCTGTTCCGCTATATCTTTTATCGTTATCATTATTCTCATTCAGAGTTTGTTGCACGGGCAAAGAATAGGAATCTAGAGGGCCAAGGGAAGCACTTTAAAATGGTACGTGTGAGCTACGATAGTTAACAGGATGCTAAAGTGCGTCACATGCCTCCATGTCAGGCTGTTGCTCATCATGGCGTGCGTGTGTATGTGCGTGCACGTGCGCGGTAATGGGTCGATCGTGGGAGGTTGGCTGATCGAAAAGTCGATCCTTGGGCCAAAAAGTTTCGGGACCCCTGGGCTACACCATTGGTGGAAAAAGCATGTGAGACTCTCGGAAAATAATTTCTCCAAGGGCTAATGGGGAACCAATTCAAGTCCAATCAATATTATGAGATGGGAAGTGTTGGTAAAAGCTGTCCTGCTCTCTATTGATTTCACACTTGTTTTCACTTTTGAAGAAGATCTGCCCCAAAAGAGCTCTCCAAATACCTGCCGATCTGAAACGGTCTCGTAAAGAGGAATGGCTCTCGCCACATTTCTTTCCTTATTGTTGTGCAGCTCTGGTCTGCAACTTAAGGGTACATGTGCTTGAGAGTAGAGCTGCCAAAGAAGCTCAAACACTTACTCAACACAAACACAAAGGTTCACATTCCTTTTTACATGTATGCAGTAAAAACATGTATGGTAATTATTTAAGAAAACAGTTTTTGTCGATTGAGTGACTTCGATGAAGACCACATTTTAACAATAATAATTATGACAAAAAGTTCCATGTCCCCCTTTTTCGAATTTGAGCATTCTGACCCTCCGAAGTTCTCCGCATGCCGCTGCTCCATATAATCGATCAAAAACAGAATATGGAACAGCTGTGACAAGAACGAAAGGCTGCATAACCTCTGTGTGTGGATGCAATGTTGCAAAACGCTCAAGCAATCGTTTTTGTAAACACACTCTAAATTCAAGCATGGTAATCGTCCACGGAGGAGTATCTGTTTCTTTTTGAGAATGCAGCAATAGGGCAAATTCATCACTCTGGCAAAAGTGACAGTCATCTATGCTGACATGGGGAGTTGTGCTGTGAAAGCAACCCATCAAAAGCATCACCATCCTCAGCAAAGGGTAGAGTATGAATACGAAGATAGATAAACATGATTTAAAAAAAAAAAGAATGAAGGACACAGGCGAGCTGGCAAAAGAATAACAAAAGTAGAATAAGAGGCCGGATCTACAGAAACTCTAAATACGACAGATTTAGTCAAGCTTGTTTGCTTTCTTAATATGCAATTACCACCTTCATGTTTAAATGACAGTAAATTACTACTTATCATTTAGGACGAGATAATAAAATGTGCACTTTGCACTGCGATGTCAGAATTCTCTTTGTGTAGATAAATGTTTTAAGAAAGGGTTTGGAGGAGGTCCAAGTCACTTAACTTTATGCATAATACATTCTCAAGTAAGAAAAAGGTCACTCCTCTGGAAAGCTTCATAAAATCATTTTTTCTACAAATATATCCCTTATCAGGTTTAGGTTCACAGAGATGTTGGAGCCTATCCCGGATAACTTTTCAACCATGGACCGATCTCCTGTCAGTCACAAGATTGGCTCACATTCACAGCTTTGGACAATTTTGAACACTTAACACTTTTTGCACTGTTTGAAAACTCACACGTGCCACATGCATACACACTGAAAGGTCACTGCAAACATGCAGTGAGCTTTCCCGCAAAATATTTGATGCCTGAATTTCCAAAAGGTTTGGTTGTGTTACTTCCCAAACAACCACTGAAAGAACATGATGCAATTTTCATGGAAAGGATTGTGAAACCTACCTGCAAAGTAAAAATATTGCATGCGAAGAATGAATTGAAAACATTCATTCTTGTAATAGCTTTGAATGCCGATGAATAGTTTTAATGAAATCTCATAAAAGAACAAAAATCTCAGCCACAGCCAAGAACAGAATAGGAAGTGGATTGTAAAGAGGATGGACATGAGGGAGCAAGGTTCCAGGAAGTCCCTTGTTGCAAAGTGGGTCTCCATATGCATATAAAGGTCATGTTGATCATCTACTCGCCCCCGGGAGAACATGAACACAATAACAACCCCATGTCTCATGATGGATGAGGCCGATGCTCCCATGTTGGCTCACGCAGTCACTGTCGCCTCAATACACAAGCTAATACAAATAATGGTGTCTTCAATAGCAGGGGTCCCCAACCCCCGGGCCACGGACCGTTACCGGTCCGTGGCTCATTTGGTACCGGGCCGCACAGAAAGAATAAATAACTTACATTACTTCCATTTTATTTATTTCGGAATCTGCAAGATGTTTTATTTCAAAAATTTACCGGATTCTCCTTTAGATCTGTCGACAGTATGTCACTCTTGATGCAGGTCAAGGTGCGCTTCTTGATCACGCGATAGGTTACTGTTGAAATGAAACACGGGAGCTAGCAAAATGTGTCAAAAACAAACGTCTGGAAAGTTTCTTTGGGAAAGGGAAACGGCCCAGCCAGGAGACAGAAGAGGAGTCTACGACTTCCAAGAAAAAGAAAGCTACATTTAATTGACAATATCTGGAGTCCTACTTAAAATACCGATTTATCTCAAAGGGAGATTCCCATGCACCAAGCCCACTCTGCATAATATGCGGTGATGGGGAGTCGTATTTTTCATGCACTTTGTATCTTATTTTGAAGGCAGATTTAAATGTTACCATCGTGACCAGAAAGTGTTGCGGCCAGAGAGGACCTTCCTTTTGTCATGATTCATGTTTATTATTATGTTTCAAAAATGCCATCGTTTTCCAGCAGGTCATGTTATATATATTTTTTTTGTATTTATCTGTCACACCTTCAAGGCCGGTCCCTGAAATTATTGTCTGACATTAAACCGGTCTGTGGGGCAAAAAAGGTTGGGAACCGCTGTCCTATTGTGTCTGACTGTCTCTTTGAAGAGCTCTGGTTGTTTATATTTGTTTGGCTATATTTTATAAGCTTTTGCATTAGGATGGAAATCAAACCTTTTAACCAATTCAAGAAGAGTGCGTCTTTCCAACACTCTCATTGTTACACCTTGGTTGGATCCTTTGATTATTTCACACTCATAGTCACTAATGGGGTAATGATGGAGGGCATTCAAAATTAGTTGGAAGATGCTTTTTTAAAAGATGCCTGTCCATATTTATTGCTGACCTACATCACCATTTTCTTTCGACAATCATCTCTCCTCTCATGCCACTGGCGAGCCTTGAGCACCATTACGAGGCTTGACTTACTGTGATTGCTGGCTCAGATTTGGATATGCCCGCTGATGAAGGGGAAGAAACAACCTCCTACTTGATTGATAACACACAATGGCAACTCCGCTGGGACTGGAGAACATGATTTCCACTATGCTACCAACCAGTCACTTCTACATCAGCTCTTTTTATGGCATTGAAGACATGGTCCTTGATCGTATCCCATCCCTCCATCCATCCATTTTCTAATCCGCTTATCCTCACAAGGGCCACGGGGCATGCTGAAGTCTATCCCAGCCGTCTTCGGGCAGTCGGCGGGGGAAACACTGAACCGGTTGCCAGCTAATCACAGGGCACACATAGACGAACGACCATTCACACTCACATTCACACCGAGGGACAATTTAGAGTGTTCATTCAGCCTGCCATGCATGTTTTTGGAATGTGGGAGGAAAGTGGAGTACCCGGAGAAAACCCACACAGTCAGGGAGAACATGCACACTTCACAGATGAAGGCCGGAGCCGGAATCAAACCATGCATCTCTGCACTATGAGGCAGTTTTGTTCTCATGACAAGAATAGTGGATAGATGTTTTTTCTCAACTGTTCGAGCATGTCCTTATTAAGTATTTCTTTCTTACTGGGGGTACTGCTACTGCTTGTAGCAGACATGTGCACATTTTCAGCATTACGTCTCTGATCCACTGGTGAAAGGACACTTTGATCCTCTCCTCTTTCATCTATAACTGCTTCAGGCAACAAAGTGTATGCAGGAAAGTGGTGAAGATTGCACGACTGTCTGTGTCCTATGTGTTGTGTTGTGTTATTTTTGTTATTTTGACTTCAGAATGGCCGCCGCGTGAGTGGCTGCCTTTCCAGCAGCTCCTATATTTTGTTGTTGTTCTTCTTCCTTTTATAACTTTGCTGCTGTGAATTGGGAATTTCTCCATTGCGAGACTAATAAAGGTTTTCTTATCTTATCTTATCTTATCTTATAGAACACCAAATAGAAAATCAAACAGCTTTTCAGACTTGTGTGGAATGTTAAGAATTGAATGTATAGTCGTAAATAAAAATCAGGAACGTGAGAATCTTGTTATTAGTTTATTATTTGACAGTGTCCCACAATTTGGATTGGGATAGTATACAATAGACATCAGTCCATGCAAACACGCTTGTTTGAAACGGCATCTATTTGATTGTCACGTTTGACTGCTTTTACAAATACCGAGTTGAGCTTGGACGCTGTCCAGGGCCAGTGCACTCTTTGAAACGTACTCATATTTATTTCCCAGTTGCGCTCTCTGTGTGGTGGAGGTCTGAGCTCATTAAGATTCAGCTTCGCCATGCAACAACAGCTTTCTGTGCTGATAATAAAATGAAAGTCAAACGGTGTCTGAGCTCCCATCATGTTGTTTCCATCGGCATTTTTTAACCATATTGAGCTATTTGGTTGCACAAAGACACTTGAAAGAGTATCTGATAGTTTCAAAAAGATTAGTTGTGAAAGAAGGGGTGGGAAAAGATCAGATTAGATCATTGAACTCAGCTGCCACAATACTGTTTATATTTTTTCAATCATTTTCAGGTGCAGCACATGCACAGGAAAAAGAAGGTTTAAACAAAGAGTACTGGAAGAAATGAAAAGGATCATGAACAGTACTCGTTTGTCTTGAGCCTCAACTAGCCCAAAGTCAAAATCTTCGTCACTCACAAAGGCTCGCCTCAAAGGGGCTGTGACCATACAAAGGGATGTTGCCACGGGTGCAGCCATGGTCCACACGGCTGTACTTATTTATTCTTGGATCAATTTTTTTTTGTGTGCAGCATTAATGTATTAATTAATATAACAAAGAAATTGTGCATATGGTAATGGTATTCACAGCTACAAATGAATAGGGTCCCGAGTGTCACGAGGGTGGTGGTGGAGGACCCCAAAAACCAGGCAAGACGCAATGAGGAGCAGGGTGGAACTGTACACTGGAAAATTACTCACAACCGATGCTCAAACAAAGGCCTGGAAATCACAAGGGGCCAAAGTAACAAAAGAAACCTGTGACAAAACGTGACAGGAACAGAGCACACAGACACTCAAATACTCTCAACTCACAATAATCAATAATAACAAAGACTGGCAGAACTCAGGGAACTAAATACAAGCAAAGTGATGAGACAACGACAAACACCTGGACAAGTCACGAAGGGTTGAGGGAGCTCATTGTTTAAACACAAGGGACACTGGTGACGAGAACAGGTGATGACAAAAAGGGCACACGAGGAAACAAAACCAAACGTGACTCAAACAGAAACACAACACCGAGTTCATTAAGTGCTATGCCAATCTAGTGGCCTTGAGCTCCGGTTCCAACGGGCAAGATGGTCAAGATTGATAGTTATATTCAAACTATTTAATTTTTTAGGTGTAAAGGTACCACATCGGCATCAGAAATGTAGTTGGACCACATTGAAATGTATTGCAACAAGGAGGCCAATTAAAAAAAAAAAAAAAACATACGGCAGGAGTCAGACGGATCTCATCTCCACAACTGTTGCTTTTCAGGTAAACAACAAAGAGGCTTGTTGAGCCATTAATCTTACATCAACAATGAGAGCAAGCCATTTTCAACCCTTGAGATTGGTCAATAGTTCATAAAAATAACATACCCACGTAGGACTGACCAGTCGTGGGGATTTGGGAAAAAATATTTGGTCAAAGCTGATATTTGGTCAAATGAGGTTTCTACCTGACAGAGACATGATGAGATATTTACATTTGATATCAAAAGATGAATATATGTTAATAGACAAAAGTTGATCTTTTATTTCTAGATGTTTAATTCTATATCTGATATACAGATCGTCTTACGTTGTATTAGGACAGAACACTGAACTTTGGCAGAGAATCTTTTTGGACACATTACAGCCTTGAGAGGTAGCCCTGAAGATTTGGTCTTAACGTCTTCTGTGTTCGATTGTGACACATTCACTTCTGTCCCTTGGAGGTTATTGTTGATGATCTCACTAATGACTGTTTAGGATTTTTTTTTTTTTTTTTTTGTTACAGCTGTTACGTGTCTGTCATAGCATTAGCAGTAACATGGTTCCCTTCATTAACAGAACATTCCATGTGGTTGCATTGACTCTGACCAAGGTTTGTGATATGGCCAAGTAGAGTTTTGTCATCTTCTCTTAGATTACTTTTCCTGATTGATATGTTGATTTTAAGGTGGTTAACACCGTGAACCTGTTGAAATGGAGTCTTCAAAAGCAAAAAATTTAAAAAATGAGCAGAGACATTAAGCACTTTATAGTCTCATGTATAATGCAGTATGTAGAAGGTCACAGATGTCAGTCACATGTTCCCATACTTTTGCTCATTTCAAAAATGTATCACATCCAGACGTAAATACCTGGAAATAAAATCTGAAATGCTAATTTCTTGTCTCATATTGTTTTTTTTTTTAATGTCAAACCCAGAGGTTTACAGTCTACTCTAAAAAGTACAAGAGTTGGCCTCAACTTTATGGTTATATTTTTTTAGTGTGGATGACTACATTATTACACATCAGCACCAAACCTTCTCAATAAAGAGTGTGGATCTGTGCTTTGCTCTGACAGTTACGGTTGTAGAACTCCCAAAGTGGTGGTCAGTATACGTTTTTGTCTTTGCTACAGAACAGTGGATGAGTTCTACACCTTCACCACAGTTCTGAAGGGGGCAGGGAGTTTCCCGTACCAGTCCACTTGTACTTTGTCAATTTGGAGAAAACGACTGACTGTGTACTTCTAAGTGTCCTGTAGGGAGCGCTCAGGGAGTGTTATATCGGACCTGTAATACAGGCTGCTTGGTCCCAGTCGGACCAGTGTCAGAATTTGGTCCGCATTGCAGTTAGTCGGATTCTAGGTTTTCTCTGGGTACTCTGGTTTCCTCCCACATTCCAAAAACATGCGTGGCAGGCTGAGTGAACACTCAAAACTGTCCCTAGGTGTGAGCGCGGATGGTTGTTCGTCTCCGTGTGCCCTGCGATTGGCAGGCAACCGGTTCAGGGTGTCCCCCGCCTACTGCCCGAAGACAGCTGGGATAGGCTCCAGCAGCACGCCCCGTGACCCTTGTGAGGATAAATCGGTTCAGGGAATGGATGGATGGATGGATACTGAAGCATTTGTGTCGTTCATTTCTTGGCTATAACAAGATTAGTTATTCGTTTCTCAATTAGCCAGTCTGTTTTATATATATTTTGTAAGTACTCTGGTAAAACACAAAACGTCCAGCTGTATTATAAATATTTTTGCTGAGCGCTGCATTTGATTTCATAAATAAATAAAAAAAGACCTGATAGCATTTTTCATTGGAAAACATGAAATGATGCTCTTTGTTTTCTGTCACAGTGACTCAACTGACTGCAACTGTGTAGTCTTAATCGGGATCCCTTGTTTTCAGGCTACAGGCCACCACTAAAACTGCCAGCAGCAAGCTACTGTAGCAGCCAGTAACAAGAAGCTGAGCTCATGCAGAGACCAAGAGATGAGAAAGAGGGCAGTGATGAAGATGGAGAGCAGTTATTACTTGTGGAAAGACATTAGACGACTTGGCCCACACAACCCCTTCAGCTCGCGCTTTCTTGGCGGCCTGTGATTAGAGTTTGCTCCCTGACAAACCTTGAGTCAATGAAAGGGAAAGACAATGAGGAGGGAACAAGAAAGGATTTGGTGCTCCCCCTCCCATGACCTTTGGCCGTTTGAAGATTAACCTACAGGCATTAACCTACAGTTCAATATGGCTGAGAAATATTTTAACGGGAATAGATCCAACATTTACAGCTGTTTGAGAAACATACCGTCATGCACTACTGAAGGACTGAGAGAAATCTGCAATAAATCCACTCAAAAAGTCCACTCAAAGTAACAAAAAAACCCCAACAACAACAACAACAACTCTACACCCGCAATTTATGGTAAAAAACAAATGTATTTCAGTTAGTCGTTTTTGTTTTTTGGTCACAGAATTTGTCTTGCATAGTTAGAAAACCTACAAATATTCACCCTATTTCTTTTCGTACACGGGTCACAGTTATAATGAAGCTGGGCATCGGTATTCTTGTCAGCTACGATACAAGTGGGTATTCAACGGTTCCTGTTGACTGACTTCCTGATGTACTGCATGCTGTACATTCGGGAGCAATATTTTGCTCTCGTAGAGGGACCACACACACACACACACACACACACACACACACACACAAAAACAGTGGGCTCTACCACATGACCTCCCCCCTCAATAATGGACTACCAATAAATCAAGGTTCCTTTGAATACGGAAATAATGATGACCGCGTCCCAATTTATG
>CAAKHF010025014.1:0-19806 GCA_901007745.1 Hippocampus kuda | reverse complement strand
GTTAATTCTGTACACAGACACATCCCAGTCCTAAGAATTTGTGAGCAGGAATGCAATATTATTTTGGTTGTTTTTACTTGCCCACCCACTGATTCTATTTACACCGCGTGGCAGTACATGATTGTGTCTTTAAAAAAAAGCTTGGAGTAGTTTTACAGTCATGTTGACCAATTTGGAGGAGACAGCAACGCGCTTTCTGCCGCTATACACAAAACTATCACCATGTTGTAAACACCTTTGAAAAGATTGAGCTGACCTTTTCCCCAGTCAAACATACTGCCACACACTGTCAGATCATTTTCTTAACCACTTTGATGATACACAAGCTTTGTTTTTTAGGCTGGTATTTCTTTTATGTTATGTTGTCAGCAACTTTTCGCTGTGTTGTAAATTACAAGACCAGTTTACTTAAAGTACAGTATTTGTACATTTTCCACCGATCATGCTTCTCCATGCATTATCACAGAGAAAACAGTACCTTAGTATCAATTTTTTCATTAGATTATATATAATTTTTGGTTATTTCACATTCATTCATCCATTATCAACATGACTTAGTCTGTTCTGGGTCGTGGCAGTGGATGGAATGTAATCCATATGATTGAAGAGCTGTTACATGAATTTCTGTTGAATAAGAACAGATGAAAAACTGTCATTTGTTTTCTTTTTTTAAATTTTTTACAAGAGCATTTTAGAGGGCAAAACCAAAACATTGGTATCTGTGTAAATGCTGAGGCGCATCTTTTCTAAAACAGGACTCGCCTGTGAGCGAGCATGTCCCATTCAGTCATGGATATCGAAACACACGACTGTTGTGTGTGCAATGATCAAGATAATGAGCTTGATAAAGCTTCTCCAGCAAACTGTACTATCGACCCATTTTCAGTTTGTAAACAAAGACGACATTATCAGGATGTACGCGCATTGTTGAAGCAGAAAGAACGGCGGGGTTCGTTAATATGTGCACAAGCTGACTAACTGTAAAAGATGGCGCAAATTACTTTAAAACACTAATGTTGCCAGATAGAAAGCAACTTTCCAATGTTTATGGGATTACAGAGTGGGAGCAAGATGTTACAAAGTGGTCCCAAGTGCAGTGGGGAGATATTCATCTTTATTTAGTGGAGAAACCTCGGGTTTACACTTAGAGAGACAAGTGCGAGCCAACAGAAAGGAGATTTTTCTCCTCACAGCTAACTATTTGCATGGCAGGGCGAGTAACGTAGCCAGCTCGTCCGCTAGTTCATTTTGTTGCTTGTTACATCATATAAAAGGGAACTGAGAATCGTGTTAACTGCTGTGACAACGATCTCAACGGGACCACACTGTCAGGCTACTTTTCCTGAGGTGTTCTGGGATGGAAAAATGTTACTGCTTGCTCCGATTCGTACACTTGCACACACAACTGCTTGGCATGTTGATATTTTTGGAAACTATTTAAAAGCTAAAGCAACTCCATGCTAAAATAACAGCCACACATAGTCTCCCGTTGTTTTGAGTCAATCACGTGCACGCAGCGATTGATGACGTACAACAGAAAATGGTCTTATAGGCTGTGTTCACAAGCAACAAGCATGGACCTCAGTAAACAACAAAACACAACAAAACAAAACATACTTTGTGTGCACATTTGGTCCGGTTTGCTTAATATCCAGACTGGAAAATGTCCAATTTCTTCACCGACAGAAAATGACATACAGTGGTACCTCTACTTACGAAATTAATTGGTTCTGGAAGAAATTTATAAGTAGAGATGCGTTTTGCATGTAAATGTGCTAATTCGTTCCAAACACCCCCTCCCAAGCACCAAATTCAGACATAAATGTTTCCTAAAGCATACAAATGCATCACAATATGTAACACATACATGTTACAATTAGATTATTGCACAATAAATGAGAGTTGTGCATAATGTTTTCCATAATAAAGAATAAAGAATAAAAATGATGGTCATTTAATTTTTAACTGCGTCCTCATCGTTTTTTGCCCTCTTTAGTCCATGTTCTCTCTCAGAAGTGGTTTTTGCCTGGCATTTTGTAAAGAACTGATCCAAGGACGTTAGCTTTCGTCGGGTTTCAATAATCCTTCGAAAATGTCCAAGGCAAACATCAGCATAGTAAGCGATTGCCCGACTGGTGAACTGTTTTTCTGGGTGATTGACATTTACGTAAAACTATCGGAACACCTCATGGTCCGAGGGGCGAATGATGAAGACGCCGCATGGCGCATAGAAACATACAGTGTCTATGTATCTATACCGGTTTTTCTTAAACTGGGTTCGGTGAATCGGTCTCAGGGGTTCGACAGAGCCTCTCTCATGGACGTTAAAACACAGCCGACTCAACATGTCAATTAGTTATGACACGCCCACTTCGCCATCACTGGCTTGCGATGATTACATTACATTGCTTGTCCAATCAGTGTTGCGGGAAATTTAGTTCGCTCAGTAGTTAACGTGTGACTGTCGTGATAGTACGTCGTAAAATAATTTTTAAAAAAACATGTACTTATGCTTGAAATGTTATTAATGTTTTTTTTAATAAATGAGTTATGTTTTGAATTGGTAAAAAATCATATTTTTGTGTTTCACTAACTAAGGGTTTGGTGAATGTGCATATGAACTAGTTGGGTTCGGTACCTCCAACAACAATATGAACCACTGATCTACACACAATGACACATACGGTAGAAGTCCCTCTTAGCCAGTGGGATGCCGGGTTGAAGCTTGGGAATAGCCAGAGCAGCTATAAGTATGTTGCATTCAGGAAACTCGGTGCTGCGAGTACCAAGCCACACTGTATTTTTACTTTTCGTTTTTTGAAATTTATTTCTTAACAAAAGGTGATATTTTCCTGTTGAGATGTTTCACAACTTCAAAATTTCGTATGAAGAGATGTCCGCAAGTAGAGGTACCACTTCCTGAAAATGGTTGGTGTGTGATCATAGGTGGAAGAACCAGGGGGCACTGAGGGCACACCTTCCACCGTAGCCCCCACTGAAGATTTAAGAGTGGAGTGACAGAAAATAAGAAAAGAGAGGACAGATGGACAAAAATAACCTGGTGAAGACAGGACGCCAGTTCTAGGGCAAATAAACAAAAGCATTTAAGGAATACTACAACGTCACATTGGAGTCAAGGGACAGGAGTGAGGCAGTGCATGTATGCTGCCACCTACGAATGAACAGTATCACCCTACAACAGCATGATTCATGTGGTAGAAGCAAGTATTTGGATGCGTGGTCATAAATGAAAGAAAATAAGAGAAACAATACTTCAAATGCTGTAAATGTAATTTTTGCGATTTGGCAGAAAACTGGAATGGTGCAGCACATTATTCATCCATTAACATGTTAAACCGTCATCATTTATTTGAGTTCCTGAAAAACTAGTTTTAGTGGTTGAATGTTATACTTGATTAATTTCAGATTCCTCAGAGAAGTTGAGTGAGCCAGATCACATTTGAGTATGAATAGATACATGAATAGATTGGACAGGTATTCAGTTAGAAGATCCTTATTCCTGCGAAAAATGGTGAAACGTCGAGAGCTCACTGAAATTCAAAGTATGCCTAAAGTAGGGTTGTCATTATAATGTGAACCGAACAGAATAAACGTCGATGGAACAGACTAAGAATAATAAACCTTGTTGAACATTTTCTTTGCACCTGACTTACGCTATGCACATTTATCGACTTTGCTGTGTGCATACCAGCACAATAATGTAAGAACAGAATTGGGCCTTCCCTTTACTATTCCAAAGGTTGAATAGAATATCATATTTATGTTTCGGTTGTGCTATTGTGAGGTTGGTTTTTGGGGTTGTTTTTTTTTTTTTTTTGCATCATTTTGCATTTCCCCAGTCCATTTACACTATTCAAATTCCTTGCTAAACAGGAGGCATTTGTTTGATATACAGTATTGACAACAAGAAAACACATTAGCACTTGCGACACAGTGGCCCACTGGGGAGTTATAAACAGTACCAGCACGCGGCTATCAATAAGGGAAATGGATCTGTACAGATCACCAGAAATGGCACGTGCACTCCAACCGGAGGTGCGGCAATCATTACCACAAAATCAATTCTATTGATTAAAAAAGAAATCGTGAGGCTCACTGTTGCATGGCAAACCTGGAGTCACTTGGTTATGCTGCCACATTTGGTTAGTCACACAATCCTGACCACGGTGGAACTTCCCAAAACCACGGTGCGTCTGCTCCTCGGGCGAAAACTGATGTGTTAGACCAAACGAGATTCAGGGACAAAGGGACGGGCCACCGCCATATACACTGAATATGTGGCCAGCATTATTTGAACAATGATTTACATCGGCAGGGAGGTCACTGGCCTCAAGACACTGCTCATATAAGATGTTCGGGAGCTACAGCAGCACAGAGCCCATGTGCATGTTTCTGCTTCTATTCATGGTTAGTGGAGGAATGGCATTTTTGTAACGCTGCTTCGTGGAGCGTATCCTCCATAATCTGTCAGTGTGAGGGAATGCAGAGGCTCGGTGCTCAGTGTTCGGAACTCCCAGAAGCTTAGAAAACATGTACAATAACAATGGTATTCTATTTCCTGACTCTCGAGGTCTGGAGTTCAGGGTACTGTCACAACAGCACTTACAAGAATGACTTGACGTCCAGGCCTCTGTTGCGGATCTGTTCCATCATGTGGTCCCAGCTGCCTGGATTTGACCTGGAGCGGCCCGCCCCGCCCCCTCTGTACCGGGAGGCTCCAGCCGTACTACCCCGGACCCCTCGAGGGCCACCACGGTGGCCCCCAGCACCTGGGCCTGTGTGCAGTTGGCCCAGGCTCTGTGAGGTGACTGGGGGGTCGTTCGGACCCGGAGGGGGCTGGTGGGTGAGGGGCTGTTGGAGGCTTTGTTGTCGGACTAGAGGTCGGGGGCGCGCCACAGCTGAGGATGGGATGTGCTCCAGTGTGGAGGTAGTTGAGAGGGAGGCGTCTCCAAAACTGAGCGGAAACACAAGAGACATATGATCAATAAAACAAGGTTGATTGAATTTGTGATGGTGCCAAAAAACAAAAGAAAACATGTTGAATAAAAATTAAACAAGCAATGGTGAGAAAAACTAACATGTGACTGTTACTGTAGTAGTAATCGGTCACAGCTCAGCTCACATCTGTGTGAAATGATAACACTGCGACATTGTGTAGAAAGAAATCGGTGGCGACTCAAACTGAGATGCAAATTGGTTGTTTAAAAAAAAAAAAGCCAAATCAGAATTTTCAGATTCCGGTGAAAATTAATCATAGCATATTGTTGTGTGTACCGATACCGCAGGAATAACTGAATGGCCATGCAAGTGACACATGTAGGTATGTGATGTTTGCTTGTGTACAGCAATGAGCATTTATTTTGGGTCAAAAATGAGCGTTTCTGGCGACACTCTTCTATATATAGTCAATCCAAGCCGTTTGAAGCAATCCGTTGTATATTCATCCCCGTGAACAAGCGCAAGCTAGACACGCGGTGTGTGTTTCCACCAGTCATCAGTTAAACGGGAATCCGTCAGTGATGGACTGATGGACCTTCCGTCAGTACTGATGGAATGCCCGTCTCTGCTCACAACCATTCACACGCACACGTATTGACAGTTTAGAGTGTTCACGTCATGATCCGATTTCTCTGCGTGTATATTTCTGCTGTAAGGGCAAATGGGTGGGTTCATTAGCACGACAGAAGCAGAAGGAAGATGGTGGATTATTGCATTACTTGCATTCATTTGACATTCTACAAAGTAGTAACTTCACATGGCTGTTCAAAGTTCAGACTTTGGGGACTTTATTAAGCAGCCTTTTGTTTCCCCATCTTCATGAAAGTACCGGTAAGCACTTCTGGTGTTTAGCTCTGTTAGGTTTCTAGTTTAGTATAACCTAGATTCTCTTTGCATATTTCTTCAACTGTGCCTTCCTTCCACTGTGACTCTCCATCTCTCTGAGTTGAAAGTATACTGCCGCATGCCATCCATGCATTAGCTCAAGTGGTGCCAAAAGAAACTTAAATAACTGCAAACGAAGTGTTCAATGCACGTCTAACATTTTTAATCTTTCTCTAATGAGACTTGACCTGCTCTCTGATTCTGTCTTTCCCTGCCACTTTGTTCACAACTTGACATTTTCAGTCCTTCCCTCCTTCAGACTGCTTGTGGTCAGCTCCCACTCTGTGAATTCATATTTTAGTCATTATTCAGCCTCTCCCCAGTCTCACTTTTTCTCCTCCATCCAGAGTCACCATTCTTTAAATTCCAATCAATTACCAGTTGATTACGCTTAAAATCATGGAAACGTACTTCTGCCGCTATCCTCTCCTCAATCACCGTTGTCTGCTGTTTATAAGCTTGTAACTCGTAAAGCGGTGTAAACAACCCTGTCTTGAGCTAATGCTGTGCAGATTTACCGCTTGAGCTGTGTTTTTCAGTGCTTTGCAAGAATTAACTCTGCTTGAACTCTGTTGGAAAGGCAGGAGGTGAACACACAGAGGAGAAAAGCATTGCTGGATCAACTCAGAGTGGACAACAACTTCATATACGATGCCTGCATTCATACAATGATGCTGGCTCTACATAGGCACCCAAACTTTTGGACTGCATTGAATGTGAGTACAGGCCTTGATGACAGCATTATGTTTGACTTGAATAATGTCAGTTTACAATTGCTGGGTTTCTATTGGTGCGAATAATGTAAAGAGCTGTGTAGAGGTGACATTGGAAGTTAGGCCGATCGAATACAACTCAGGATGAACCTTTGCGTGTCAATATATCAGATTGTTTTGGAATTTGCATAAGATCTTTAACTAAGATCCTGAAATGAGGAATGTGACTGTGAAGTGCAAAATAGTGCAACATTTTACAGGGAGAGTGTTGTTGGGTTGTTGAAGGAATTCAGCAACTTTAAAGCATTATCTTGTGGACCTTTCTCTTTTATTGAGCACATTATTTCCTGATTCCATGATCTTCCTTTGCAACAATATTTGAAAAGAAGAAAAATATGAGCACTGAATTTACTGATTTTGAAAGTATAGTCGACCCCTGCTATTTGTTTGGGATAAGGGCTGGACCGACTTGTGAATCGTGAAAATCAGCATATCACTGGTGCCTATTGAAATGCATTGGAGAAGAAAATAAATAAATGAAATTAAATCCCCTAATTTCTTCTCATATATACTGTATATATAAAAGTGAGAAGCAAAAAGTTCAAATCCCCAAATTCTTCTTGCATTTACTGTACAGTCTATATAAAAATGAGAGGCAACACAGTGCCTCACATTATAGAGGTCCCAGACTCAAATCCACGCTTCGGCCTTTCTGTTTGGAGTTTGCATGTTCTCCCCCCGTCCCTGCGTGGGTTTTCCTCTACCAGTTCAAGTTGTATCTCGCCTACTGCCCAAAGACAGCTGGGATAGTCTCCAGTGTGCTTGTGAGGATGATAAAAGCTTAGAATGAGTCAATGACTTGCGTGGTCCTTTGTCCCAGGTCATTCCCACAACCTTTGTGACGTTTTTAATGTCACGCAGAGTTGTACAGTTTTTTAAAAAATATATTATTTTGCGGCCTGATGATGTTAATAAGAAGTGGATTAGGTCACATAAATACTCATTGAAGGCCCAACTTCGAAAGTCATCCCCCGTCACTGGTGTTTATTTTGACTTCCGGAACTGCTGCACGTTCAGCATAAATAAAGCCAATTCTTTCTACTCCATCCACTTTTATTCTTGCCTGAAAGTCAATTAGGTTAACTGTAAACCTTGAATGATTTTGTAATTAACGGAAACCGAAGAGTGTGAAAACCAGAAAGAGTGAAATATACAACAATGCAGAGGCAAATAGAGGAGAAGTGAGAGCCACTAAATAGAAACATGTCCTGGCTGAGTAAATAGAAATACTATAAAAAAAATGAAGTTAATTATTTCTTGAGTTATCAGATTTAGTTTTTGTGTCATGGGCTGTTTGAACATTAGCAAATGATAGCTGACTGAGCCCATATCGATGCAGCTAAACTGGAATGAAATATGTTCTATGAGGGTCATTTGACGTCCTGAGGACTTTGCTGCTTGACTTGAGAAAATCAGGCCAGTGAGCTACTTCTGTAGGTCTTCTGAATATTACATTGGCAATACCTTGCCAGTGCAATATTGCTAATTGTATATTACAATATTGCTAATACTGCTAATTAGTTTGACATCGAACTAAGAAAGGCGCACCCTTTTTCTTGTGACGAAATTGCTCAAAATTTGATGCCGACAAGAAAAACAGTTTATAGCTATTAAAGCTGTTTGGTAATGTCTGGCCAAAGTCATTGCAAGTGTTTGCAACATTGAACGAACCGTGAAAAAAAAAACCTAACAAAAAAAACCCCTTTTGTTAGGTGTGCTTACAAACCTTTGCCACTCAGGCTTAAATGTACATCAAACTATGATTCCAAAACTCTTTAAAAATTCAGACTTACCTTACACTGGTGTGCACAGTATACATCACAACTCACAAAACACCAATTGCTACTTTCCTATTGGCTATTTTATTATGCTTGACCTATGCACATAATGTTGAGCTGCTTGCGAGCATTTTTCTGAATGGTAAATTGCAAATTGGTGGCGCTTCACTGTACTTTTATGGTGGGGGAAATCTGGGTTCTTGTGTAAGGCCAGCTTTAACTTTTGAGGATGCTTTAATATGTGAGGCATGACTGTAGAGTCCAGCACTATGAGCAATAAACATGTAGCCATTATTAGTCACCTTATTGGGTGGGCATAGAATATTTACTGCTGTAATAATGGTGACCACGCTGTGGGATTCATACAAGTTATGTATTTGTGATGAGCTTGAATTCTTCAAGCTTAGGCAGTTTCTGCTTCCATCTGAGTAAAAGCAAACACAAAAGTGTCAACGTTAAAGAGCACCCGGTTATGAGTCTGAGTAAGATGGCTCCAATGACTTCGCATTCGCCCAATTTCTCCAAATATAATTTAAACATGCAGGATAACACTCATCTGCTCACGTCGCCAATAATATCTTTTTGATGTCTGCTGAATATACTGTAGTCAAATGCAGAAGAAAGACGAGATGATTGCTCTTAGCAAATAGAGTGGCTCTTATAAGACAAAATTGCGAGAAAAAAAATCCTGATAAACAGAGAAATTAGATTAAATCAGGCTGCATTCACCATGTTCAAGAAAAGAGTTTCATTTTGTGTAAATGACCTAATTAAATACCTCCCCTGCCAATTCATGCAGCAGCCTACATGGAATTTAAAAAAAAAAAAAAAGAATGAGGGGTTGAGAACTTTTTGAAGATTTCCACCGAGCCAGTGTTTTCATTGATAGCCATGAAATTGTCACCGCCTAAAATTAGAGCCTGCAGAATAACAGTTTGACTGGGCTGGACAGACAGCGTGTTTTACTTTCCACACTTCGAGTGGCTTTAACCAAACATCTACTGCTGCATCAGTGCCACACACTGCAAGACAGCTGGCTTCCTCCTAGCATTTTCCTTTTCACAAATGTAATTCACAAACATATTAGAAATGACAAATTTGTTGTTTACATAAATTGTTCCCAGGAGGCATGAGTATTTGAACAACGGAAGAAGAAACTTTGAACAGTTTCTCTGGAATTCGAGTTTACTTTATAACAATAGTTGTGACCTTTTTTTTTCTTTATCTTGCATTACTCAAATACTCCTTATAATTAAAAAAAGAAGCTAATACTAAAACAAACAAAAACATAAACGCAACATAAAAATACAAAAGACAATAAATAATAAAGAACCTCTATAGAAATATTATAACTGAATTTTATTTTAAAAAAACAAAACAAAACAACAATGTCAAAACAAAATAAAAAGTACCTTTCAGGATAAATGCAAACCTATTAGAGCTGAACACCCAAAAGATCCAGACATAACCATAACGCTATATATAAAATTCCAAAAGCTCACAAGTTGAATCAATTCGTCATGCCCCCTTCAGTTTCCACTTCCACCATCACCCAGCGGGACTTACTTGCTAAAGCGCAGGCCTCCCGCGTGCATGTGGTTCTGGACCGTGTGCCAACGTCCAGCCCTGCTGCCCCCAGTCAGCATGCTTCGAATGCTGTCACTGCGACTGGGCCCTGCCCCAGCCCCAGAGCAAGCACCGACCCTGCTGTCACTGGCCCCCGGCGAGGGTCCAGCTCCGCCCTGCCCACTCTTATCCACAGCCCCACTGAGACGGACAAACACGAGGGAAGGATCAAGAGAGGATACGAACGAAGACAAAATACGGACGAACGGCATAAGGACAAAGTTGGAGAGCAGTAAGTGTTATGTCCGCGATTGTCCAAGGCAAAATACAACTACAACTGTTCAACCGGCAGCTGATTAGCCACTTTCTTCGATGGGCACTAAGAAGTAGTCACAATGATGGTGGCAAAAAAAAATGATTGGCAATGGTTGCATCTTTTCATTGTTGACAATTCATCAAGAAAATTTGTAGCGCTGTCAAAGGACCTACGAAACCTAACCCATTTTATTAGCGTGGATGCATTTTGAGGGCACCAAAGAAGAACAGTCGTTTCCCGTCAACACCACAAATCATGATTAAAAAAAAAAAAAACACTCATATTGCAAGAGTAAAATGTTTTCTGGAATAAAAGTCCTACGACGAGCAGTGCCCTCACACCAAAGTTGAGCCACAAATTTAAGGAGACAGAACATCAGCACAGGGACCTTCCACAAAGTGAAGACATACCACAAGACTAAACCAGGACATCCTTTGTGACAACATTTAGACAACAAGTGAAGACTGAGGGTAAAATAAACAGACTGCAGGTATTGTCTGCTGTGTAATTTTTAGTGTCGTAAAATGCCAGCAGATTTTTCCCAACTGTGTGCTGGGTCAACATCCTAAAATGCTGCTAATATGAAAATAATTGTATCAATAAAGCATGTTCTCGTGAGGATTGCACAGCAATTGCGCCCGGAAAAAAAAAAGAAGAAAAAGAGCATTTTTATCATCAGTATGGCTGCCATGTTTGTGGATTATGGTATGTTGCTTCAGTACTTTGCAATCATTGGTAGTTATTTTTTTCACTATTCCTTTAACAAATGTACCTTCAAGTGCTTTAATGCTTTTACCGTTTTGAACAGCAACGACAAATTCAGACCATTGGACTTCTCTGGGAAGTCAGGAATTAATGTCGTATCGATTTCAGCCACGGAAAGTGTCAGTTGCCCAGAAGGTTCCGGACAGAAGTGGACTCCACAAACGTAGACTCAGATAAGCTGTACAAAAAAATATTTACAGGAAAAAGTGGTGTGAAGTCGACACAGAGAGAAACAAAAAGGGCCTGCAAAAGGCAAAGAAAATACAAAAGGAAATCGCTCGCCTCAAAAGGACGAGAACTGAATCCCGACAAATACCAACCAAGAATAACTTACCAAACAAAATGATTACTGACAAGAAAACGGAGAGCAATAAATGAGGAACGAGAACAATGGAGCAAAATCTGGAATGTCGAGAACAGGGGGAGGGAAATCCAGTTCCTCAAGAGCTTGTTTTGATTTTCTTGTTGATTGGCTTTTCCTTGTCTTTTCTTGACAAAGTGATTTTGCGTTATACGTTTCCCTTGCCGTTCGCAAGTGCTTTTGCTTTGTCTCTTGTTCTTATTCTGGTTATTTGTGACCAGCCTTTTATGTTGTACATGCAAACTTATTTTGTCAATAAACCATTTTCGTATTCATTTGTGTGATCCACTCCTGTTCTGAACTGGACCGGAAACAACAATTTTATACTGGTGAGATGTACAGTATCAGGTGCATCTAACCGATTACATGCCTTTGACTGTCAAGCTAAAAGTTTGTTTTACATTAAACAATGGCTCAACTACTGTATCCCCTTGATAGTTTAAATGGTCTTTAAAGTGCAAGAATAGTTAACATTCTTAGGATGGCAGGTAATACCCATTATTTGTTGTTGTTGTTGTTGTATTTTTTTTTTCAAATTTAATTGTGTTCTACTTTGGAGGTTTCACTGCATACTGTAGATTGGAGTGACAGGAACAGGGCAAAGAAATGGCTCAGGCGAGGTTTATGTTTCCTAAAAGGACCAACAGTTCTGGGTGTTGACAGTATGAGTTCTGACAAATAGTGAGCAAAGACAGAGGGGGATGAAGAAGGTGTGAGAAGGGTAAGATCTGACAACTCTGACAAAAGTACCACCCCATGCATAATAACACTGAAAGGTTCATTCAGAAGTACAGGAAATAACAGTCAGTCCAACACAGGAATTCAAAAACAATGAATGACTGCAGAGTTAAACAATTGGCGCAGTTGCTAAAAAGGTTGGGTTTTATTCGTTGAGGGACCCCACGTAACGCTTCGCACAGACTGCAGATGAAAGATGATGCAAGTCTAATGAGACAAGTGCAGCTAAAAGGAATACGGCAATCAAATGTACCACCTTGTATGCAAAAGTTCATTCCGAGACGTGATGGCCACTCTCAAACAATGGAATATTGACATCAATATGCAGTTTAGATAATGTACACCCTTGTTTCATCTTTGACCTTTACCTGAAAAAATAAAGCACGATCTTCAGGCATAATTTGCACAGCGGTTGTAATTTCTACCCACATCAGTGCGGTTCTGAAATTCAAAGCAATACTGAAGGGAAGAAGCCAGTGTGCGTCTTTATCAGGAGCCGCATGGCCAGCAGTGCATACTAAACACCACCACGCTGTGGACATGCATGAATGAAAAACATGAGGATTACCAGGGATGAGGGGAGACATGGTAAAATATAGCATGTGCGCTAGCATGAATACAAGTCGAGATGTTCTATCCTATTTCTTCGGCAGTCAGATATGGTCTTTTCATATATGTTAATCGCTGAAAAGCCTTGGATTCCGAGTATTTTGGTGCAAAGCTTCAATCAACTATCAATACAAAGGTGTTTACCTGGCCCCCTTCCATCCAGCTCAAACATGATAGAGACATCTTGTACCTCAATTGCACTGACTGAGACTTACTTGGATGTGAGGCGAGGGTCTCCATAGGGGGCGTAGGGAGACATGTTTAAGAGAAACTCCTTAGGTGGGTAGGAGCTCCACCTCTGTTGCACATTGCTGCTGTCATTGTTATTCCAAAAGTCTCGGTCAAGATCGCTGCAGTCAGAGAGAGTGTTAAAGACAGTTAAACAACGCAAGACATGCCACATAAACACATCAACGTACACAGTCAGATCATACTGCAATACAATCCACTATTCACAAATTTTCTATAAGTCTTGTATGCATTTGAAAAAAAAAAATACAGGCTTGCTGTACCAGTTAGCATGCTCAAAGATTAGCATTTTACTCAGAAACCCTGTGCGACACACAATGCCATAAATCATTTCCATGTGTCCCCCCATCTACAAATTTCCCTTCACCTACTTGATGGCTTTATTTTCCCCTCGACCTCTCACAGACTCTGGAGAATTGGCAGCTTCCACTCCGGCCTTATTCCTCTTCCCCTGTGCGCAGACAAGGTAGCGAGTGATGAGGGATGGTTTGGATGATATATTACATGTACAGTTACTGTTCTGTCAAAGGGTCACTTGTTTTCATTGAATAGTTTTATTCAGTAAAAAAATTCTTTGGGTCATTTACACGGAATAAATGTAAAGTAATTCCAGCAGCTCACATCCTTGGGTAGCTCACCATCAATGTCATTTCTAGTAATAGGACCTTGGCCTTCGTGAGCTTGGACCAATTGTAAATAGTACATCCATCCATTCATTTTCAGAACCACTTTGTCCTCACAAGGGTCACGGGGGGTGCTGGAGCCTATCCGAGCTGTCTTCGGGCAGTAGGCGGGGACACCCTGAACCGGTTGCCAACCAATCGCAGGGACCACAGAGACGAACAACCATCCGCGCTCACACTCACATCTAGGGACAATTTAGAGCGTTCAATCAGGCTGCCGTGCATGTTTTTGTAATGTGGGAGGAAACCAGAGTACCCGGAGAAAACCCACGCAGGCCTGGGGAGAACATGCAAAGCCAGGATCGAACCCATGACCTCTGCACTGTGAGGTAGATGCGCTAACAACTGGACCACCGGGCCACCCTAAATAGTTCATTAATAGTTAAATAATACTTAGAAATATGATTTAAATAAAATAATAGCGTGCACACGTTCAAAGCTCAGATACTACTCGAGGATATGCCATAATCATTCTTCAAGTTCTGCACTGTAAGTCATAATGCAAAATACCATCACTACTATGTATACATTCATCAAATGCTAATTAGCAGGTATATATCATATGTCTGATAATGTTCGATCTTACTCGATTTGAACGTCTTTAGGCAAGATTTAAGTCTGACCACTCTACTGACATTTCCCTTGCAAAAGTGACTACTGATCTCTACTTGTTTGGACTCTGACACCTCGTCAATCGTATTATTACTTACTCTTGGTGCTGCCTTTGACACCGTTGATGACAATACGCAACATGTAATTTACAGCAGTGTGACTTCTGAGCTTTGTCATGTCACATGTGGAGTCCTGCAGGGATCGGTATTTGGCCCTCTATTGTTTAACATCAACATGCTTCCGCTTGGTGATATTATACAAACATATAACATTAGTTTTCACCGTTATGCTGAAGGTATTGAATTATATATGCCATTAGACATAACAAATCAGCTCAATTACTGCAATCTAATCATCAAACTGGAACTACAACTACTTCCTGCTTCCATGTCTAAGAATAATGGGAAATGTAGCCCTACTAGCCTATTTCTGTGGGCAGACCAAAGCAAGCTGACCGTTTATGGCTGCGTGTTTACAATGTTACAATGTTCGGTCTGAATCTAGCATAATAATATTAAATCAACAAACAAATAAACACACGGTACAATTAGAATAAATTATTCACAATGCTTCACAATGATCATGTGCTTTATAACTCACTGTATTGAAAATGTTTTTAACAAGACCTGTTCTTTGATCCTCAGTTCAATTCAAAACACTTTATTTGTCCCTGGACGGGGTAAATCAAAAGGCATAAGGAGCAGCATTAAAAAACAACCAACAAACATAAAGGCATACACGTTTTGGAAGTTGTGTTCGTGGCCCATCGACATCCAGACTTCTGTGTCTTTTCCATCTTTCTTTAGGGGACCAGAATAGTTGTCGTACAGTGAACGTGGTATCAAGTTTATTACATGCACATATTAAAAACTTTTAGAGTGACAAAAATACCATAATCAGATCGGTATTGGCTGAGTCTTGAGGCTGCAGTATCTGTATTGGATGTGAAAATGTGGCATCAAGCCATCTCTACTCATAATGTCCTGAGTAACATTCTTACTCATCTGTCCTGGCGATATGTGATTTTTTTTTTTCATCCAGTGTCATCAAGGGGAACCCATTTTGATTACATTGAGAACATCAACATGACCATGACAATGGGGTTGCACAGAATCCTGTTCAAAATCTTCCAGGAGTGTTTGAAGATGTGGGCAACAAGGCTGGGAAAGTACTTTGGTTCTCAGGGGATAACTTTTAAAATGACAACTTGTAGTTTTTAATTTGGATTAGAAGTATTTATTTCGAGACACCATTTCTGGCAGAATATGGTATGATATGATTGATTGATGCCGTAAAGTCAGTAATGTTGTGCCTAGTGACCATTTGCCACTGAAAAAAAATCACACAACAAAAACACGGGCTTCATCACACAACAAAGAAGACTGTCTTGTCCAGGGAGCCTTCTCTCCCGAGCAGTCGGGCGCTCCCTTTTTTATACTCTTCTTGGGAGGCGCTAAAGTGCAGATCATGCAGCACAGTCAGCACCTTGGACAGCGTCTTCTTCAGATAAAAGAATGAAGTCTGGCGCGTGAGCAACTTTGCTTATCTGCAAATAACATGGTCAGCATTCACAATGGTACAAACAGTTCGTTATAAGATATATTTTGGCACTGTTAGATGTCAAATTCCCATGACAAGACTTTTCGAGATGATTAAAAGATTCAACTCCCATGATATTTAAGGGAGTGGTGGGATATAAGATAAGATAAGATAAGATAAGATAGGAAAACATTTATTTGTCTCACAATGGAGAAATTCCCCAATTCACGGCAGCAAAGTTATGAATGAAGAAGTAGAAGAACAAATATATACATATACATACACAGAGTGTATATATTCAGTAGCTTGTAGAGTTTGTGAGGATTTTCAATGCATACAGTACATCTGTACTCTAATAAAGGATAATGCATACTTATGCTCCATTTTTCATCCACTTCATGGTTATGGATTCAGTGGTTACTGCTATTGACCTGGAATTTTATCAAACTACTGTATATAGTCGACTTTGAGGGAGGCAAATGCAATGCTCTTCTTAGCTGAGTTACAAAGACTTTCTGTTCTTACATAATCATTTTGAACTCAGCAGGGTCAAAGAGCATGAAGAGCATGCCATCAAATTTTTTGTAAATACTGTATATATAAACTGTACAAAGGCTGTTTAGGTTATGACATATACTGTCACATTGTCACATATATACAGCATTGGTATTGTATGCCTCAGAAGCTGACAAGGGAGTTGATTTTCACTCCTGTCCCATCCCACTCCCACAGAAAAAGATCCCGTCCTGTACCTATCCTGAACCATAGTGGGAAAAAAAAATCCTGTCCCATGCCATCTCTGTGAAGACGACACTCATCCTGTCCAGCTCCCATTCAAAATGACTTTCACCCATGCTGCTCACATTTTGGAGGTCAGTTACATTTATAATCCTGCTTCCATCTGCTTCTGTGAATTTTTTATCCGATCCCCTCCTAATCCCGTGATGAAAGCTAAACTTGACTCTCATCACCCAAAAATGTCACACTATTGTCTATGTAGAGCTATACAAAGAGTAAAAAGAAGAACTTACACTAACTTTTAAATGAATCTCAATTAATGTTTCTCCACAGCCACTAAACTATAAGTGTGAAAACATCCCACACAACAGGAGATCGTCTCTGGGAGCATCACGTTTAATTGGATATTCTTTTGAATCCAACTTTACCAAAATAACACCCACATGCACCTAATTTGATTTTTCAGTGTTTTGCATTTCACTGAGAAATGTTGACTCCTACGTTTCCAGTTGTAATATTACTTTTCTTTTCTCTAATAATACAGATCCCTTCTTGCAACGGTTTGATGACTTTCTTTAGGGAGCTTACAACCTAAAACATGTCACCAACCACCAGACTATTCATAATTTTCTTTTTTTTTTTTTAATCAGGCCAAGCAGCTTACCCGCACTACATATGTCTCTGACCAATCAAACCTCACATTTGTTCGTCCTGGAGCAATAAAAATAATAAAGAACATTTCACGCAAACACACCAAAATCGACTTTTGTAAGATATATTTTGCGCTTGGAACGCAGCGTGTCGCAGAACGATAAACCAAATTCCCAAACGATTGCATTGAGGCTAGTGTCGACGCAAAAATCTCGCCTATTGTCTACCTGAAACATTTTTTTTTTAAATATATTTTTAAATTTCGATGAGGACATATAACTTCTGTACAACAATTTCTCTCTATTGTTGTGGCAAGGGGCGGCCCGGTAGTCCAGTGGTTAGCACGTCGACTTCACAGTGCAGAGGTACCGGGTTCGATTCCAGCTCCGGCCTCCCTGTGTGGAGTTTGCATGTTCTCCCCGGGCCTGCGTGGGTTTTCTCCGGGTGCTCCGGTTTCCTCCCACATTCCAAAAAAAACATGCATGGCAGGCGGATTGAACACTCTAAATTGTCCCTAGGTGTGAGTGCGGGCGTGCATGGTTGTTTGTCTCTGTCTGCCCTGCGATTGTCTGGCAACCAATTCAGGGTGTCCCCCGCCTACTGCCCGAAGACAGCTGGGATAGGCTCCAGCACCCCCCGCGACCCTAGTGAGGATGAAGTGGTTCGGAAGATGAATGAATGAATGAATGTTGTGGCAAGTTGACGAGGCTTTCCTCTTCAGCACATATTTCCACGAATACAATATTATGTGAAGTAAAAAAATCAACTTGTACACAAAGCATCCTTGTGCATCAGGAGCTTTTGAGCTCAATAGTAAGCGACATGTATCAGAATATACAGCCTTCAGGCGCCACATATGTTTCTATTTGAGCACTCATTTCAGTTACATCTCGCTACTGTACAGTGCTATCCGTTACAGCACATCTTCAAAGCTTTCTAACAGAGAATGGGACATTTGTGGCTGCAACAGCGTCAAAGAGTCGAAAGTCTGTAAACATGCAGGTAGCTTTGATTCAGGGTTGAAATATAGTTCAAGAAGTCAGGGCCGTACGATTTCGTGCAGGTCATCCATCATTAAATGATCATAAAATTGTCAGAAAAAGCGGAGGAAATGTGGACAAAGTTCAATGCTGAGGACATGTGGGAGGACATGACAAACGGGAGCTCGGGCAAAAACAAACACATGATAAAAGTGATATTGCATAACACTACTGGATTGAATCAAAATCTACATAAATGACAGTCCAAAATAAAATCAAGGATGCAGTATGAGCTGCACTCGTGAGATTGACTGGGGCCCCGCATCTGTGAAGTATTCTCCTAAGGGGCCTGCTGCCATCATGCTTGTCACACAACTGACTGTTTGTGATAACAGCATTAGCCTTGCGTTGAGAAATATGTAAATTCTCTGTCCCAGCAGCTTAACTGAAGACAGAATTTGACATAAAAACTAGTCGCAATCTCTATTGTCCTTTCTAATCCTAAAATGGATGCAATATCATTGAATTATGTATAAATTAAGAAATTATGAGGACAATCATGCACAAAATATATTTAGAGGTAGAGATGGAGCCTTGCTGCGAATAGCAAAATAATAATAAAAAAAATACTACTAATAAAACAAAATGAGAAGCGGCACGGTCAAAGACTGGTTAGAACGTCCTGGCCCGAGCCTTTCTTTGCGTTTGTGATCTGTGAGTTTGCATGTTCTGCCTGTGCCTGCATGGGTTTTCTACGGGTACTCTGGTTTCCTCCCGCATTCCAAAAACATGCATGGCAGGTAAACTGAACACTCTAGTCTAAATTGTCCCTCGGCATGACTGTAAGTGAAAATGGTTGTTTGTCTATGTGTGCCCTGTGAGTGGCTGGCTCAGATAATGGATGGATGGAAAATCAAATAAAAAAATAGCGTGCTGTACTTGACACCCTGTAATTGCCTATACACTGTAAATCAGGGGTATCAAACTCATTTTTTTCGCAGGCCACGTTTGAGTTACGTCTTCCCTCGTAGAGCCACTATGACAGTGAAACGACAAAAATGTTTCATCGCATTATCACATTATTACTTTTATGGGTAAAAAATTATTGCAAAATCTCAATGTCATTTATTATACAAAACAATTTGACATTTTGGTACATTTTTTTAGCAAGGATCATGCGAGTTGACACACATGATTTTCTTTCAGGGTGCCACACAAAATGATGTGGCGGGCCGGATCTGGCCCCCGGGCCTTCGGTTTGACACAGCACATTATTGGACAGTAGCTGTGCTGTAAATAGTTACACCCGTACAGGCCTTTTTATCCTAAAATATAATCTCAAAATGGTTTAATATCTTTTCAAACTCATTTTACAACTGTGTTCCTAAAAATACATTTAGGAAGTTTACAGTTTATTTAGGAGTTTACAGATACAGTACTGTAGTTTGATTTTGAAAACTATAACTGCACGTGTATGTGCACATGGGTTGAAGAGTCTCTCTTAAAGGAACTGCAGCGCCTCCCTGACATACTAACCTTATCTT
>CAAKHF010025013.1:44565-60586 GCA_901007745.1 Hippocampus kuda | reverse complement strand
CGTTGCTCTTATTTCCATTTAGAATTGTGAATAATTAAGAGATTTTAGTTTCAATGTCCTTTTTTGATGTGACTTGAATAACTGAGCCGATGATCACAGTATGCAAAATCTTGTCGGCCCTCTGTGTCAAATCAGTACAAGAGATAGAAGTAGACAATGTGATAGTACTCAAAAGCAAAGAAAATACCATCATCAATTTAATGAAGCTCAGCAAAATGTAGATTTTTACTTAGACTTGTTCCTGCTTGATTATGAGTGTGACGGGCACTGTTCTGGAAATGTGAGCATGATGTGCGCGCACATGTTTGGCTATGCCACCACTCAGTGAGGCGATTTGTCAACCTGGCCAACCAGAAATAATTTCTGGTTACTCCCCTGCTCACACTTTAAATGATTTTCCTGCCAAAAGCCGTCAACACTATTTCTGTTCTGAATAGTCTGGGCCTAATGTCTTTTCATCCCTGTGTTGTATGCAGCTGTAAGATCCATAACGATCCATATTGGATCAATCCATCATTGTCCTGCGTGCATTGTTGTCACCCAGCCTACTTTCATACCACATGTGAACAATAACATCTTGTAAAGAAAATGCTGACTGAACTCTGTGCTTTCAGTGAGCCTGCAGTAATGAGTCATACACCTGCTTTTCAAAGTCGCATCAATTCGTGCTGGTAACTCTTGCATTCACTTCAAGCAACTAAGATGAGGGCATGACCATATTTCTAAAAATGCCTGACAGATGCTTTGTGCGTAAAATGTGCTCGGGGAGTACAGATGTAGATATCAATTGACTATCCTCTTCGGCCCGTAAATGCCTTGCTAAATCCGTCTCTTCTTCCCCCATATGAAATTCTGCACAGGAAATTGGTGCATGGAGGACTTCATGTTTATTGTTTTGCAATTGAGTGTACATGCTAAATGTACATTTTGTTATTGTATTATCTAGTGCTAGATGTCACCATCGACAAGCACTACAGTATATTTGGGCCGGTACTAGGAATCAGGATGGTTCTGAGGTTACTTTAAATATTATCATGGTACCCTCCCCGATATTTTCTGCCATATCATCATTCATTCATTCATTCATTCATTCATTCATTCATTCATTCATTCATTCATTCATTCATTTTCCGAACCGCTTTATCCTCACTAGGGTCTCGGAGGGTGCTGGAGCCTATCCCAGCTGTCTTCGGGGAGTAGGCGGGAAACACCCTGAACTGGTTGCCAGCCAATTGCAGGGCACACAGAAATGAACAACCATTCGCGCTCACACTCACACCTATAGACAATTTGGAGTGTTCAACCCGCCTGCCATGCATGTTTTTGGAATGTGGGAGGAAACCGGAGGACCCGGAGAAAACCCACGCAAGCACGGGGAGAACATGCAAACTCCACACATGAAGGCCGGAGCTGGAATTGTGCCCAGTACCTCTGCACTGTGAAGTCGACATGCTAACCACTCGACTACCGGTCCGCTGCCATATCATCATATTGTGTAAATTTTAACAGTGTTTCTGGCCCTATGCCCTATGCAATGCCTTTTTAACATGGAGATGAGGCAGATTCATTGCATTTATAACCTTGGCCCGTATGATGCCATTACTGTAGATTAGCAAGATTTAGTGTGACATTAAGGTGGAGACAGTCTATTGTAATTTGCCTCAAGTGGTTAAAAAGCTTGTGGTATACTTGGTCTTTCTTCTCATCTTGGAGACAGAAATGTATTACATGCTTCCCGTCCAAAGCGATTGACATCAAATGTGATCACTTTAAATGTCAGACTGGGCGGCCTCTTTACTTGCTTCTTTCCATTCTTTACTAGTTTTTGACCGTCTTGTTGAATTGGGCAATTTAAAACGGTACGCGTGAGCTACGATCGTTAACAGGCTGTCAAAGAGCATCGCATGCCTCCGGGTCAGCCTGTTGCTCATCATGGCATGCGTGTGTACATACGTGCGTGCGTGCATATGTGCGCGTGCGCGGTAACGGGCCAATCCCGGGAGGTTGGTTAATCGAAAAGTAGATATTTGGTCAAAAAAGTTTGGGCACCCCTGCCCTAATGCAACTGATTAAATAGGGGGAAAGAAAGCCATTGACTGAACTGTAAATATGAACCCTGCAAATGTGCATATCTTGCAATTGGTACCCGTGGATTCATTTGAAGCATTCAGATTAATGTAAAAGTGATTATAAAAATAACAACTAAGTGTTTAGAAGTTGAATTGATTTATGTCCATTGTGGTGGTCATATGATGTCTGCAGTATTCAGTGTTGACTCATTCATTTCATCAATCTGCAGCAATGAAATGTATCTGGTGGATTGCCAATTACAGCTCTGCACTGTTCTGGCCCATTTAGACCAAATTTCCTCTCTGATGACAGAGCAACCTGTAATTGCAGTTAAGTCAGTGCAGCGTAAGCACTAGCTAAAAACAATGAAATGGCTAAATGTGCGAACTAGAGGTTTTAAATCACAACTAATCATTCTTTTAATGACTCAACTATACTTATTAAGCCTCTATACCGACTCCCTCACACACTATTAATTTTCTACGAAGCACAACAGAATGCAACGTATTCATGCTAGAATTTCAGTCTTAATAGACTTTCATGTTGCGTTCATCTGTCTTGTAGAATGTGTTAATGCTGCTATGACTGACAGTGATAAGCAGCAGCTCAGATCGCTGGGTGCCCAACGACAGGCAGAGAGCCATGCACGCGAGGTGAGCACGATTATCAGCACATGGTGTTGTCATTTGGCTGTACGATCACCAAAAACTAATGCTTTGTTTCCACCCACATCCTGCCGTTGTGTGATCTGTGACACAGTGATAAAGAGCAGTAAGTAAAGAACACCTCAATTATCTGTCTCATCTTCCCTTTCACTGTATTTTTGTGCCCTCAAAGTGTAAAGAAGGAAAGGTTTTGTAGTTTGTACACTAATATGAGAAGTATGTTTACATTGCGCATGTTTCATTAGTTTAGTCAAGGCATGTGTGCTCAGTTTAGTTGTTACAAACATTGAATGTGACATGTGTGTTACGGCCATTAAAAAAAAAAAAATCTGTCTGTCTGTCTCTCTGTCTGTCCATCCGCCCACTTTTCGAATGCCAGTGGCAATTGGACCATGCAGCCAGGCCCTGGTCCTGGTTCTGCTCCAGAGTTGACAGATGAAGAAAAAGAAATTATAAATGGTGTTATAGCACGAGCTGAGAAAATGGAGGCCATGGAGCAAGAGAGGATTGGGTGAGACACTGAAACTCGCCAGTGCATGGAAATGTGTTCATTGCACAGTGATAATTACACTTTAAGTCATTTTAAGACAGCTGTCAATTAAGTCAGGTGTGCCTCTGTAGGCGCTTAATAAATCGCCTGGATGACATGAAGAAGACTGTGTGTGGGGATGGACTGTCTCGCTGTGTGCTGTGTGGGGAGCAGCTGGGCACACCTGGGGTCAGCTCCGTGGTGTGTGAGGACTGCAAAAAGGTAAGAGCTGAAATAACCACAAGTGGCAGTTTCCTTAGGAATTGGTGTGATGTGAATACTGAGAGATACAAATTCTGCTACAAAACTAGATAGTATTACTCCATTGAATGCATAACACATGATAGAAATCTGCAGATACTGTACGCTGTACTCTCTTAGGGTGACAGCCGCAACGGGACGTCACCATAGCGACCTCACTGGTCGTTCACTAAGTGTTCCAATGCACTGGCATTGAAGCAATGAAACTGTACAGTGCTTGTCTCTCAATGTTGCCACACGAATGGGAATTAGTGACTCCAAATCTTAGGAACAAAATTATACAGCTGTTTGATTTAAATCAACATCCCACCATCTTATAATTAATGTTGGATTTGTAATAATACTACAAATGGCAAGCAATGGGCTCTATCAGTTTTCTTGTTGCGTAGAACATGTGTACAAAGTGTGGGACCCAGTGCAGCAGTCGGCCCCGTGCTGTATGGCTGTGCAAAATCTGCAGAGAACAGCGAGAGGTGAGTGTTTCCCGCTAGGAAATGAAGAACTTACCCTTAAGAAACCCATAACACAGTTTTTTTTTCCAGGTTTGGAAGAGGTCTGGTGCCTGGTTCTTTAAAGGATTTCCCAAACAATTCCTTCCTGCACCCATGCCATTATCGAAACCGAAAGATCAACGTGCCCAGGAAGCAGCCTCTAAACCCAGGGAGGAGGCAAGTCAACATCAACAACCTGGTGCGTTCAGTAGCCCGCTGCTTTTAGTCCGTTTTGGTCATTATTCATCTTTTAGCTTGGGGTAGGCCTACTCGTAGATCCTGCAACACACATTTTCAATTGTACATTTTCTTTCTCTCAGGTCAGAGTCAGCCTTCTGCAGCTGGTAACCAGGTTTCAGGCAAGTTATCATACACTGATCACGTGCCTAGAAGTTTTTCCCACTACATTTTAATTTTCAGTGGATTTGTGGCACCCAAGTGTTTAATACTTCAGTGGGTGTTGACTACATTTTATGAAATTTCATTTCCCCCCACTACTATTTGAATTTGACAGTATCCATTTATTAAATTCAACAAATGTGGAGACATAATGTTTCTCCAGGAGCAGTTTGTTAGATTTAGCTCCGCATTTTGTTTAACCTTAAAATTCATGATGCCGCGCCACTTACCGGTACTCAGTATTCTCTGTTTTGATGCTGGTTTGAGAAAATACTTGACATTGATCTTTTTATGCTAATTGTCCAAAATAGTCCTGCTTGACATGAACCGTAGTAAATTTGAAATGGCTCTGGCCTTCAAATCTGCCTTAAATATTGATGACAAATTGAGTAACGTGCTGGAACAATTGCTCTGAGAAGTTAGTCAGTGTTGACGTGATAGCATCTCACATGATGTGAATGTCACTTTCCATCACATTTTAAAGATAATCTATTGAATACGGATCTAGTGTGGAGTTGGCATGTTTTTTTTCCTGTCTCTCTCAAATATAAAATTTTCTCCATACCCGCTGCAATGTGCTCGCGAACCCCTGGTTGGGAAAAAACTTCTCTACACCGGTTTGGTGTAGAGAAGGCCTGAGAGGTACACTAAAGCAAATTATGTATCTATTTCACACACAGTATATCTTGCCATAGAATTTGCCTTTTTCATTTTTTTAGGCAGGAAAGACTCATGCTTTACATTTTCTCACGGGCAAATGCTGACCCTACGATCCAACAGTATTTGTAGAAATCTTTCAGCCCGCCAATGTTTTTTCTGTCATCCAATTCTAGTGAATATGATCAATTCTTAGCTGCAGTTTCTTGTTGGGGACCTACAGTAAGTGGACTTTTCTGTGAGAGCTTCTTCTCCATGTTATTCTACAAATAAACTCTTCTGAATACAGTTACCTCACTTTTAAAGAGTGGTTATCATGTTACTTTTTCCTACTTGTCAGCTTTAACAATTTTAACACCCTCTTACCTCCACCTACCTCAATGCATTTTCACCAGGAGTGCTGCTCAGTGCAGTACATGGCACCGTTTGTCACATGACTTCCTGATAATAGAAAGGCTATGAACTATACAGTTGTTCCATGTATGCACTGTAGTTGACTGCTGCAGCTTGTTGTACCGAATGTAGGTCAATGCCTTTGAACAAAAAGCTGCAACATCCAAAGCATCCAGAGAGACTGGGGAGTTATTATATATTCTGCTGCAGTGAGAGCCAGAAGTGCGAATACACCGACTCCCTCATGAATAGTGTGTGTTTGCGTGTTTACTGTATTATGCTCATTTTTAGAGCTCAAGGGCCGTGCTGGTTATCCACCTGTGGCCCCGAAGCCATCAGTTGTACGCATGGCCACAGGCAGTGCTGGCTCTGAAGAGGCAGAGCAGGGAAGCCCCGTGGTGATGAAGAGGATGGTACCCGTTCAGAGCTCCAGACCGCGGCCCGTTGTGACGCCGTCTATGGCTCCACAGGGTGAGGGGCGGCTGGGCCCCATTCTCCTATACACGCCCTAATTATTGGACCTCAATTTTAAGCAAAATTGATATCCTGCATGTGTGTTTGTAGGTCAGGTGGGGCGTGAAGGAGGTGCTTACTCTTGTGGTGCAGTCTCTTCAGAGCAGAGAGCACCTTCTGCTATACGAGAGGACAGAAGGCAGCCCGTCGCTTACAGTGCTCCTCCTGCCCGACATCAACCTCCCCCCGCCGCAGAGGAAGAGGAGGTCAATGACTATGATTCTGATGAAGCCAGTGAGTACATCACGTGCATCCTCTTTTCTTTGGGGAAACACTGAATGACAGGTTTTGGTTTGCCAAGGAGACAATTTTTGTCACAAATTTCAAATGAGTTAGTAATTTTTTTCAAATTGCTGGCTGTTTTGGAGTTTAAAAAAACATTGAGCATACATAAAACACACAGAGCACAGGGTATGTGCTATCTTTTCAAACCTGACCCCAAAAGCATTAAAAAAACCAATGAAGTGTACTGACCTGTCTTGATTGGTCTCTTTCAGCCACCCTGGGCTCTCTGGAGTTCAGTCTGATGTATGACCAGGAAAGCAACAGCCTTCATTGTAGCATCCTTAAGGCAAAGGTACGTATGGCTCTCCTCATTCAATTCTTGCACCAAGGGACAATTCTACTCAAATGTAAGGTCGTTATGTTAGTAATTGATTAAGCACACCTCCTTTCTATGTGGCAAAATGCAAATCAGTGCATGTTTGTAGTTTGGCAACTCCTCTCATGTAGTAATGAAGACTCAGGTGTCTGATGTGTTCATTAGAGAGTTGTCGTACATCGTAACTGAATAAGATAAGAAGATACAAAAACTTCCCACTTCACAGCAATGTTTCTTTTCAAGTTATTTTGAATCCTGTTGTAGTAATATTTTTATTATTTTATTAATATGTTATTTGAACTCAACATGTCCCCGAAAAGCTCCTTATCAACACCCTTTGCATAAATTCTTCTTCTCATCCCCAGGGCTTGAAACCTATGGATTCAAATGGACTGGCAGATCCTTATGTCAAGCTTCATCTGCTGCCAGGAGCTAGCAAGGTTGAATTAAACAAAAAACAAAATACGGATTCTAAAGTATGCACAGCACACCCATTATTATCCAGATGAGGGAAAAAAATTGAGGGAATTATAACTATGGGGTTTCTAATCTTCTGTAAGCTCAGGCCTGACACCTTGTGGTTAGAAAGAAATTCATTCATTCCATTCATTCCATTCATTCCATTCATTCATTCCAAAAAAGGTGTGGTATACGCAAACCAACGAGTCATGTCTGCTGTTTTCTCCATGCAGGCACTTAATAGAAAAATGTGCTAAAACATGAAAGCAGCCAACATGAGCTCTTGCAGCATTCTTTGTCTCCTGTTCTGATTTCTTCTTCATTAACAGTCAACAAAGCTGCGCACAAAGACCTTGAGGAACACTCGCAACCCTGCGTGGAATGAGACACTCACCTATCATGGCCTGACGGACGATGACATGCAGCGCAAGACCCTCAGGTGGATACAGAGAGTAGTCACACTCAGATTAACCAGACTCACATTGCATAGCCAGTCTGTTGTCAATGGCCTCCTCAATATTGTATGGTGTCCTGGCACTGGTTTTGCGCAGGCTGTCTGTCTGTGATGAGGACAAATTTGGGCACAACGAGTTCATTGGAGAGACCCGGGTGGCACTGAAGAAACTGAAGATGAACCAGAAGAGAAATTTCAACGTGTGTCTGGAGAGAGTTGTTCCAGTGAGTGACGATGATTTGCAGCCTTGCATCGGTTTTCTGAATCCCTAACTGAACCACTGATGTGGTGTCTTCCTCACAGACAAAGAGGACAGCGACAGCAGGTGGAGCTCGAGGCATTGCTCTCTATGAAGATGAGGTGTCCCTCTGTTTCCCAAAAATAACTAAATGCAACACATTCCCCCCCAAGGTTATTTTTTTACGACGCCTTTGATATCTGTACCCTCTTACTCTTGCTGTGTTTTCTAGTCTGCAAAAGATGGTGGAGAGGTAGAGGAACGTGGTCGCATTCTTATCTCCCTCATGTACAACACCCAGCTGAACCGCCTCCTCGTGGGTGTAGTGCGCTGTGTTCATTTGGCTGCCATGGATGCGAACGGATATTCTGACCCCTATGTCAAAATGTACGTATTGCACTGCAAATAAGGAGATGCTTAAATGGGTCAAATTGTGTTCATTACCGATTGGCTGGCGACCAGTTCGGGTTGTACCTCAAAGTCAGTTGGAAAGTCTCTCGCAGATATGTTTTTCATCCATTTTCTCTCCATTTTTTGTTCTGCAGTCTACCGTAAGGGCAATTTTATGTGTAAATATGCAATTTGCCACAGCTGTAGTGTTTTGGACAAGCTTTATATTACTATTGAAAGATTTTAAATTTGACACTGGAAACCTGCTTCTATCATTGACAGAGTTCTGAAACCCGACATGGGGAAGAAGGGCAAGTGCAAAACTCAGATCAAGAAAAGGACTTTAAACCCAGAGTTCAATGAGGTTGGTAGGAGAATTGATGGTAAAATACAAATATGTTGAATGAAAAAAAAAGATCTTTGCAGATGATTATTGACCACTGTTTGGATATGACAAATACCGTATTTGTTAATGTGTGTCTTTATTCCGTCTCAGGAATTTAGCTTTGATATTAAACACAGTGAACTGGCTAAGAAGACTTTAGATGTCTCCGTGTGGGATTATGATATTGGGAAGTCCAATGACTACATTGGTAAATATTGGATCACGATTGCATTGATAAAATCGAATGGAAAGTAAAAAGAATTGAGCTGTCACTTTATTGCCATGCCCTCACCCTTTAAATCTCATCCCTCCAGGTGGCTGTCAGCTGGGCATCACTGCCAAAGGAGAAAGGCTAAAACACTGGTATGAGTGTTTGAAGAACAAAGACAAGCGGATTGAGCGCTGGCACACATTGATGAATGAGAATCACACCGCAAGTGATTAACTACCTGTTACAAAAACAGCATGAGCTAGAACAACCCCTGTCCTCTTGGTCCGCATTTACCTCTCTGTGCACCTTTTTTATATAGCCTTGTTTTGTTATGTATTTCACCACCTGATTTCGGCACTACTCTTGTGCCTCCTATGTCGTTTTCTGTTCTCCCTGTGCTGGCTTGATCCACCATCTGAGGGATGCACTATATCAAGAAAAGTTACCAGACACGCTTAATTCACGAATCAATCAAGAGTTGGGCTAGATCCCTTATATCACCCCGAATCAGATTTTCATCCTACAATAACCTTTTAGACAATTCTATACTTACAACTTTGTGGTTACAGTTGAGGAAAGGCCATTTTCTGCCCCAGCATGGCTGTGCGTGCCCCAGCGCATAATTGCACAATGGAAGGTCCATAAAACATGGTTGGATGAGTTTTGTGTGGAACAACTTGCACAGAACACCAACTTCAATCCTATTAAACACTTTTGGGAACAGAGATAACAGGCCATCAGGCCCTCTCTCAGGTCCAACTTAAGTGATGTCTGACCTCACAAATGTTCTTTTGTAGGAATGGACAAAAAAAAAAAAAATTCACAGACAACTCCAATCATACCAGAAGAGTGGAAGCTGTTGTCACTTCAAAGTTGGACCCAGTTATAATTGCTTTCATTTTTACTTAGGTGTCTTGATCGTGCAGCCAAATAGTTTTCTGTATTGTGTGCCATAGTTGACATAAAGGCTATGTATTTATGAAAAACAAACACCAGGGTAAAAAGAAACAAGGAAAGTCTCGGTCTACAAGTATGGCCTTTGTTCCTCCAAAATGCATTTGCTGGAGTCAAGCTCATGCTAACCCCGAACTAATGTACAGTATACAGTATGTCCTAAAGCCTACCCAAAAGCATGGAAAATTGATGAAAACAAGAATCATACATGTGGTCTGAAAGTGGAGCCGAATTTTCAGTTTTGTTATTGGAAAAGTCTGTTTTCTGTGACATACTGTACAACATGGATGAAAGTATAAAATAATAGTTTCTGGAAAATACTTGTTTGCGTGGACCTAGCCAGCAATTTCATTTATGTATCCGAGACATGTAGACAAAGAGTTGCACAATTGTACAGTGAGCGGTATGCCGAGCCTGAGACATTGGTTGCTTTGTCGGCATTGAAGAAAAAAAAAAAAAGCAATATGTTGTAGCACACGGAGGTCACAATCATTACTGAGGATCCTAAAAGCAAAAAGCTTGCGCCGGAACATTCACCACAATGTCAAGCTTATCTGGTGTGATAATGTCACACCTGATGATAACACTTGAATTATACAAGCATGCCAAACCACTGATGTGTAAGAAAACACTAAAGATAATGTGTACAACCATGAAAAATGTTTACATACCAATACATTGCTCAGGTTAGATAGAAATATGACATAAGTGACTCATGAGTATTTGGATCCACCAATTGATGTTAATTTGTGATTTGTTTAGAGCACACCTAGGTAAATAATAGGTGTATTAATGTGTGGTTACTTAATCTGTGAAATTTCAGTTTGTAGTAATTAACACTCAGACAGATTTTCTATGTCAAGTTTTACACTGAATGCAAACGGTAAGCATTCACTCCTTAACAAATTAGTCAGGAAAAAAAGTGGAACTGTTTTTGTCATAAGTGTGTGCAGCCTTACCTGCATGCACTGTGCTTGTGACTCTCATGTGCCTGCGGCAGTAGTGGCCCACTCTTACCCCAACACACCATTTGCACAATGCAGGGTTATTCTGCCAATCCCTCCCAATTCATGGCTTTGTGGCGTGTATTCAATAATCACAGCAAACCAAGCAAAGCACACCTTACAAAGTGGAATGACTCCAATTTATAGAGCTGTTTGCAAGTTATTCCAAGAACAAAAACAAGAAATTCTATGCATGAAGTTTATTGTGGTACAAGTCTATACAGTATACAAATCTATATAGAGATAAGTATACAGTATCTGTATGTAGTTTATATATATATATATATATATATATATATATATATATATATATATATATATATATATATATATATATATATATATATATAAAAAAAACACACACCAATACATATATTGTGAGAATAATCATGTAGTAATTCTATTAATGTTTACATCTCTTATACTTCATATACAAGAGGCCATGTTCTGCATGACATGACTATTTGAATAAACTGCTAAGCTGATTTGATAAGCATATAATCACATGGCTCTTAAAAGGTAGCAGTTGCAGATTGAAGAGAGTCATGTCTTTCATCACGGTCTTGTTGTCTGCACAACATCTCTGCCCCCTGTGGCAGTGTGTAAAGCACCTGCCAGTAGCATCTTGTACATGATTCTATTTTGTGCTGCTTTGGCCGCCATGGTCATTACATGAGATCAACACAAATCACGTTTGATTGATTGTTTGCTTTAAAACTGGAATCTCTCAGAGCATTCTGCCAACCTTGATCACTGTTGTACTGTAAATAGAGTAGCGCATGCACTGGGAACTTGTATGTTTGCACACAATGTTGCATGCAAAAATTTTACAGAAGTAACACAGGTCAATAAAGTCAAATAAAATCAATCCATGTGTGGTGTTGAAACCAACGTTCTCCATGGGTGTGATACCCCTGGTCATGGGTGGTTGATGTTAGTGAGAACTAAACCGAATGAATAGTCATTACCATCAGATTAGTTTAAAAACATTTATAATGACTGGAAAACTTAATCAAACTAATTTTAAATCATTTCATCCATTTTGAATCCCCTGCATCATATCCCATCACTGGACACACTGTACCATTAGGTACACCTTTACAACCTCATGAGTTCTGTCTATGTATGGTGTCCTTCCTCATGTGGATTCTAAGGATCGGGTGAAAATTTTCAGCATTAATGACCTATAATAACTCAACTCAGTTAAAATTAAAATATTTTAGAGATGGAAAGTAAAAAAATAAACAACTGCTATAATGTGGTTGCACAACAGTGCACTCTGGGGATGTACAGTATCTGAATGCAGCTGAAGTAAATGGTACAAAGTAACCTTGGAAGATTTCTGCATTACTATACACCAATGGAGATAATCATATTCCCAGCAGGGCTATTTTGCAATGGTGATGCCAGGTACATGACCAAATGATGACAATAGCCAGACATTTTCTTTATATGATCTGGTTATAAAGTGTAGTTAGCACCTGTATAAGCCAGCATTTATATTGACATACTGTATCTCAAACATTGATCACTCACTTCTACCACCTTGCAAGAATCCACATTTCTTTGTTTGGGGCACACATACTGAGGCTGCATGAGCAAAACAGCAAGACAATTAATTTAACAGCCCCCCCCCCTCTCTCTCTCTCATTCTCTGAGTCAAAGTTATTACATAGTATTGTTTCATTTTCTCCATTTAGAATGACCCTTGCAGTAAGGGCCTTGCTTGTCTATATTTCAATTTTACAGCTTGTTTGGTCAGATTGATTGCTCCTAGCAAGCTGATGTTTTCTTTTCACCTCTGATGGATTGTGAATCTCAATATAATTTTACACTATCAAAAGAGAAAATAAGGCAGAAGAAAAGTCATTCATGTGCCTCTTAATGTTAGCCTGACATTGGTCGCAACAAGTCTTCCCTAAATTTGCAGATAAGGTTGACTTCTGTTTGCTTGTTACATTATTTCTCTTTTCTAGCTGTTCTGTTGCAAAGACTTTGACCTACTTAAAGCTCTTACAAAGATAAAGAAGACACTGCTGGAGTGCAACATTCAGGCAACGTCAAGGAAAAGGATTCCTGCTCGCTTTATGTGCAAGGCCCAAGGCTGAAAAGAGAACTGACATAAAGACACCTAATTATAGAATAAACTTGCAATAACAACAACGAATTTGATAGGATTTACATTTCATGATATTCTGTTGCATTCATAAAATTTAAATCTAGCATGTTGGACTGTTAAGACTCATTTAAATTGAGTGTACACCCTTGAAAAGTTATGCAAGTCTAGTACAATGAATATTTTCAGAACTACTGCAAGTCAGGCATTATAAGTACTGTATTTAGATAGCGAGATAATTAGCTAGCTAGATATCTGATGGTGGGTTCGTGGCTGTACGGATGGATGGATGATGGATGGATGGATGGATGGATGGATGGATGGATGGATGGATGGATGGATGGATGGATGGATGGATGGATGGAAGACAGCATAATCACCAAAGAGGTTGATTATTAAATGTATGGTCCAATATTGTGGAAAACTTGATTTGCTTTAACCAACACATCAGAAGACAGAAGAATTCAGATGTTATTTTGAGGCATACAACAAAACCCCTTGAGGTGAATTTTACACCTAATTGGTTAAAGAAACATTCATATTTTTATTTAGGTAAGTTCCATTGGCCAGCTCTCCTGATTCTGAAGACCTGGAGCAGATTAGACTTATTGGGTGGCACTTCCATAGGCTCAAATTTTATTGAACAAAACAAACAAACAAAAAAATCTAATATCTACATGCGCATGCTTGAACCAGTGTAACAAGAAGAACCCTAAGAAATTAGGAGAGAAAATGAATTATAAATAAATCGAGATAACAAATCTAAACTAAATAATATTGAAGATGGTCCCAATCACCAGAAGACAGACTCAGCAGAGGTGAAGATGATGAGATTTTCTGGATAAAATAGGAGCTCATCAGAGTGACAGCGCAGATTGAGAAATTTTAAGAGGGGTGAGACTGACATGGTTTGGACATGTTCAGTGGAGGAACAGTGGGTATATTGGCAGAAAGATGCTGAATATGGAGCTGCAAGGTAGAAGGCAAGGAAGAAATAAAAACATTGATCCGGAAATGTCTTTGAAGTAGACTATACATCTACTTAAAAAAAATCCGATACTTTTTGAAGCGCCTTTAGGGAGGGGGTCCCTGAGGAACAAATATTATGATGAACGTCAACCATATAAGTGATAATTGCACCATTGACCATAAGTTAAATAGCTGCATCGTGTTGGTGGACTTCCAAATTTGACCTTATGGCCCGCAGTGCATGTTGGGAGGAGCTTGTTGGCCTTGGAAACATGGCGTCGCACTGACAGCTTGGATTATCATACATTATCGTCTTCAGCCACTCAGTGGCTGAGCCATACACGGAGCTACTCGAAGGGGTCATTTTTCTTTCAAAAAATATCGATGACAAATGCAATATTTGTCCCTATCCAACTGTCGCTGTAAAGGCGTGGCGCTCGGACGAATTTAGTGCGAGTGTCACGCCCACTCTGCTGGGTAACGCTAACGAGTCGACGCCGCACGGGTAGCTAGCTCCGCTTGCAGCTAGCTGAAGCAGACAGCTAGCAGCAGCAGCGACAGTCACGGACGGAAAAGGCGCAGACATGGGATGTGAACAGGACCTGTCATCGCTCTCTTTTCGCCGTGTGGCTGCGGTCCGCTAGCTTGCAGCCTAGCACGGCGCGTTCTGTCAAAACACCGTCGTCAAACCGGACGGGCTTGCCAACAGTATATTGTTATTGTACAGCAGCCGGAGCCAGGGCGTTTTCTGTCATTCTGGCACTGCATTTTTAATGTTCAACCCTTTTGCCATAATTGTCGGAGGAGAGAGCGATGGGCTCCGGGGCTGTGGACTCATCCCAGTGGCTTTCGGTGAAAGAGGAAACCATTTTTCTCCACGATGGGCTCATTCGGGTCACAGATCTGGCCGAACTCCCGAGTGAAATTGGAGTGTCGGAGCAGGGGGACACCGAGCAGGAGGTGAGTCGAGTCACACGCCCATGACGCTTTGTCTTTCATACGTGTTTATAAATGGAACACGCAAAGATGACAGCGGCGGGCGTTGGTTCAGCTTCTATATATTGAATGTGTTTTGCTGTCTGCGGCAACACACCCTTGATGATATCGATATCGCGCTAACGTTTGCAACTTTCCCTGCCCTGCTTGTTATCGACACACTGTCAGGTTACTTGTTGTGCATGTGTTTCCGGTAGTTTCTTTCGGAATAAAAGTATTTGAAACAACCATTTAAAAATATATATTTTGAATGTAACCATTTGAAGGAAGGATTCATTCATTTTACACGTGTGGCTTGGTTGATAGTAATTTAGCTTGGGAAAATGGTTAAGAGCTGAAAAATACACTTCTGTATTGATATTGCAACACCCTTGTTTGTATAAAGTACATATGACACAGTTGCCATTGCTCTTTAGTTGCTTCATTCCCACAAGTTGAAACAGAATGCACATTCATTCAGGAGCTGCTATCGGCCACAGCTCACACCTAGTCATCCAACACACTGACAGTCTGTTTCAGCCAATGGCACACATATGTTTTCATCTGAATCTCTGTTCCTTTGCTCTTCCATCTCAAAGACATCACATACGAACTTAGAACAAAATTAATAAAGAGCATCTAAGTATTTACAAGCATGCTGGGAAGTGTGTGGCTTCACCATCGCTATTTCCTACAATATATTTGACTTTTATGGCAACATTTTCAATGCACGGGTATGTCCATATAGGGTCCAACGAGACGTGACTTGTGTAAACTCGTTGCATTACAATAGACAGACATTGGATGAGGAGGACACGAAAAAAGTAATGCCAACATGAAGTGCAAAAAATTGCAAGGGTTTAACTGCTGGCATTTTATTCCACAATTGTTACAAAAAGTGTACTTAAGCAAGTTTGTCGGCACTCTGATTCTGTTGTTGCCTTTTCTTTCTCGGTATACAGCACAAAACAACTTCTGAATTTGCCGTGAATTGTACCGCCCAAAAATGAATAAACATTTTTGCATAATCCATTAAAAAGACAAACATACAAATTTAGAAGCATCAAGAGAGTCAGTCTTGCTTGTGTTACGATCATGCAGAGGGGTGGGCCACTACCATCTTCTCTTAGAACTGACCAGGTAGTGTTTGCAGTTCTGCTGATGCTCTGACAAATGTGGTCAAAGTGTGTATGTGTGTGTGTGTGTGTGTGTGCGGTTGCGTGCGTGTGTACATGTTTTTGTGTGTGAGCGCATGGGTTGATTTTACGATGTTATGCCGGAGTGACA
>CAAKHF010025013.1:14904-44545 GCA_901007745.1 Hippocampus kuda | reverse complement strand
CAAGAGAGTCAGTCTTGCTTGTGTTACGATCATGCAGAGGGGTGGGCCACTACCATCTTCTCTTAGAACTGACCAGGTAGTGTTTGCAGTTCTGCTGATGCTCTGACAAATGTGGTCAAAGTGTGTATGTGTGTGTGTGTGTGTGTGTGTGTGTGTGTGTGTGTGTGTGTGTGTGTGTATATATATATATATATATATATATATATATATATATATATATATATATATATATATATATATATATATATATATATATATAAAACAGTCTACATGTGTGGGTGTAATTTAATTTTTTTTTTTTTTTTACAAATTATTGACCAATCTAAAGTGTTGGGGGGAAAATTGACTATGACATGTTAATAGTTGAACAGCTGCTCCGTTTTCTGCTGACCTCTTTAATGGCGTCCAGACATCATTTTAGGGGTGAAGATGAATATACAGTAGTTGTCAGATGTTTGATTTGGGCAAAAGATGTAGATTGGTAGGCTGATGTAGAAAGGGATTGTTAAATTAGACAGTATGCACAAACTGAAGTATGTTTTTAGCGTTAAGTGGCGGTACAGCCTTGGAAGCATCATAATCTTCAAACAGGGTACAACATTTTTATGTAATCATCTTCATTAATATTCACAATAGAATGAAGCCAACGTGTCATTTGGCATATCGCCATATGGGATGCAGTTATCCGAAATGGAGCAGAACAGATTTCTTTCTTAATGACGTTACAGCAAGACTATCCTTTGTGTCAACAAAACCTGACATTCCTGCTCAACCTCTGTCTTCCTCTAGGTTGTCCTCTATTTTCTTTGTGTTTTTTGCCATTGTCCCCCCCACCCCCCACACCCCTTCTCTTTCTAACTCTGTATGTGCTAAATTCTAAAAATTCATAACTGTTTTGGATTGTGTTGTGATGCTGACTATGTTCCATCCAGCAGCAGCAGAAGTATTTCTTAGAACAAGGCGTAGAGGGCTAGGCCTCCAGTTGAAGACTTTTATCGTAACATTAGTAGCGTTCGTGAAATGTAATCAATACAAATTGTGCCTGCTAAATGCTATAATAGTTTTTTTCCCTAGTCCTTTGTTCATAGGCCTCACATTCTAATCGATGGCTGAAATGCTGCTTAAGTGCACGTAAAGCACATTGTTTCAGTGGACTGTGTCTTGACTATTATTTCCCAGAGAAAAGGACTATAGATATGATGGTGCTTTTCTCTTGATTGTATTCAAAATGGCCCTTTTTTTAGGAAACATTTTAATCGAACTAAGGTTTTGTCTCCTTGGGGCCCTTTTGCATTTAAACTGGGCCTTATGAGATTTATTTCATTGTTTTTTCTGTGTGTGTGTGTATGTGTGTGTGTGTGTGTGAGAGTGAGTGACATAATTAACTTTTTCATTTTTCTCATCCTCCACCACTGTCCTTCATTCCAGATTCTGACATTTGAGACGAAGAACCCGGTTGAGCTGGCTGAGCGTCTACGCGCAGTCTGTGGAAATCAGAGTAATGCTTATGCCCGCCTGCTGGAATACCGACTCAATGCTCTGCGTGGCCTGTGGGGGGCACAGCGGCAGCTGGCCATGGAGGAACAACAGGAGCGAGAAGGGGCCGGGGGTGCTGATGAGGAGACCTTGGCCTTGCTCAAAAGACAAGGTCTGCTCCAGCAGCCTGAACAGGCTCCCTTTACCTCCCGTGTCGGCCTGCTGCTGGTCTTCCCCCTTCTACAGTCACAGACCCGCAGTGACCCGGCGCTCTGTGGTGTCACTGCGGAGGTGCTGCTGTCCTGTCTCCGGGACTGCCAGCCACTCAGCCTCAGCAAAGAGCCTGCCGACTGCCTGAATGGCCTGGAAGGGCTGCTCTGCTCCTGGTTGGAAGATGGTGCTCAGGAGTCCATCCAAACGCAAAAGGCCGTTCAAATGCAGATTCTTCGCACTCCCAGAGATCGGGAAAATGCTGCTGCTGCGCTGGTTGCACTTGCCTGTGCCAGGTGAGCACAGAGAGATATGTTGTGTGATTTTTATTTTCCCTCACCCACTCAAAAAGTTCTAGTCATTATTATGTTTCTATGGTGCCAGATTAAAAAAAAAAAAATTCTGGCTGTAATTCGACTGAAACCAGACAAGACACCCAAGTCTGACTGAATTTCTCAGAGTTAAGCTAACAGACCTAATTAATGGGTTGAGACGGTCACGGTGTACTCTATACATCATTGTTGTGCGTCGAGCTAACAGAATTAAAGCATGCAACATGGACAAAACACTGTCCGTGTTGGCTGGCTTGTTTACATACAGTGGACATAAAAAGTCTGTGCACCCACTTCAAATGCTGTTTTTGTCATGTAAAAAAAAATACAAATATTTTTCACCATTAATATACAGTTATAATCTCTGCAATTCAGTTGAGTTAAAAATATGTTCTGGGGAGTGGGTGGTGGTGCACTATTCTGGTTGCATAAATGTGCAAACCTTCAAACTAATACTTTGTTGCAGAATCTTTGGCTTTTATTACAACACTTAATCTTTTTGCGCTAGGAGTCTTATCAGTGTGACTTATCTTAATGTGGCAATATTTGCTCTTCAAAAATGCTCCAAATCTGTGAGATTGCAATGGCATCTCTCTTTTCAGATCATCCCACAGATATTGGATCATATTCAGGCAGGTCTCGAGTCTGGTTGGGTCATTCTAAAACCTTCATTTGTTAAAGCATCTTGCCGGATCCGATGTGTGGTTTGCGTCAGTGTGTTGATGAAAGATAAATTCCCACTTCAGCTTTCTAGCAGAACCCGGAGCTGTTCAGAATTCCCTCCATCTTAACTAAGGACCCATTTCCATCTGCAGAATAACCTCAAAGCCTCAAAGTCCGGTGCTGCCAGCATCTTTCTTTTTATTTAGGGATGGTGTTTTTTTTTTCTATTGTTGTGATTGATGAGCTGTGTTACAGCTTTTGGAATTACGACCAAAAAGTTCAACTTTGGTTTTCATTTGCACGATAACACATTTTCCCACATGAACTTAGGAGCTCTTAGGTGTTGCCACCCTACCTCATAGCCTAGGCAAATGAAGAAGACGGGAGGTTGTTGTCACATGTAGTAAACGGCCAGTACTTGCCAGAAAAGTCTTGAAGCTTCCTCAACGTTACTGTCGGCCTCTTTGTAGCCTCTTCAAACAGTTTTCACCTTTTCAGTAATTTTGAATGGACATCCAGTTATTTGTAATGTCACTGCAGTACCATCTTTTCTTCTCTTAGTGATGACCTGCTTCACTGTGTTCCAGTGATTACTTAATGCCTTGAAAATATTTTGTACCCTTCTCCTGACTTACCTTTGAAAAATGGGATCTTTCTGGTGCTGTGAATGCTCTTTAAAGGATCAGGCCTTGTGCTGTTAGATGTGCCAATATGGATCTCAGGAAAAGCCTACAAGAACAGCTGAACTATATTTGGGGTTAATGTGAGGCACTTTAGATGGTGACAAGTGTGTTGACTACCATTTAATAAGGCTTTGAATTTGATTGGTTAAATCTTAACACAGCCATGTCCCCAATTCGAGGAGAATGTGGACACGTGTTCGATTGCATAATTGCACTTGTTCAGTTTTACTTCCCCCCTCTAAAATCATTATTTTTCTCCCCACTCAATAGAGATTATACATCACATTAACGGTGGGAAGAGTTTTGAAATGATTGATCTTGGTCCCAGTTATTTTTACCGCAAAAAAATCTGGTGTTTGAACATAGATGTGTAGACTTTTCATGTATTTCATGTACCAATAGATCTGTTGGATTCCTCTACTTGCAAAAACTGTCATCCGAATTAATTGTCTGATAGAGGAACCGTGGTAACTTGACTACATGGTGTGTCAACAATTTGACTGCCTGCATAATTCTTAAGTTAGAATTAATGGCACGTTTTTGAATAGTGTCGCGACTGAAAGATATTTCAAGAAGTAGCTGCCGTTTCCAGCAAATTATGCCTGAATGGCATGCAATTTGTCTGTCCTTGGAACAGTTATGCAAGGATACACAAAGTGGTGTTTGATACAGTGTTTTGATGGAGTTTTTATAAGATAACCTTGATTTGTCCCACACTGGGGAAATTTACAACACTATAAATATATTATAGATATAATAGTAGCTTCTGATGTAGTGACTTCCCTTCCTGTGTAGTCCGAGTACTCCTTTTTAAAGAAAATCCGAAGATCTTTTGCTGTAGGTCATCGAGCCGGTAACTTGTCAAGCGATAGGAGGCCCTGTGGGCCTGTGTAGTGTGAACAGTAAAATTACCAGTTTTGTACAAGGTGTTTTTGTGTATGTCAGTCGGACAACTGCTTCAGCTTCTGCTGGTGACAACTGATCTTGACTTGTCAAAAGCAGAACCCTCTACATTTTGTTCAGCCTTCTATTGGACCGGCAGCTCTTTGTTGTCAGGAAGCATCCAGCCCTATTGGTAAATTTACCATTTGGAAGGTTAAGTAACAACACAGAAAAGATCTATGATAGTCTTGTTTGCTTGTCATGATCTCACAGTGTTGTGTTCCAAGTTGGACGAATGCAACGTATTTGTAATAACATTGGCCATAATAACATTGTGATTGTTGTTATGATTAGAAAATCTCAGTGCAAAGATTATTTGCTGTGAATACAGATTGCTTTATTGCATGAATTACAGGGTTCCATCTCGGATGTGCCACTGCACCAAATGCACATTTCCTGTACTCTGCAGTATGACATGTTGTGATATGTCAATGTTATCAAACAATTGGTCTCGTTGTAATGGCAAAATGACACTATTTTTTTTGTTATGTGTTTTTTTTCTTCTTTCTTCTTTCTACCCACAATCTTGCTGCTGTAGGCTGTAAATTTCCCCAGTGTGGGACAAATAAAGGATATCTTATCTTATTTTTTCCAGGGGATCTTTAAAGACCTTCATCCACACAGTGCACCTACTGCAGAAACAGTCGGATCTAGGCCAGCTCCCAGTGTCGGATGTCCTGTACAGGTAATGCTTTGTTGTTGAATCACCAAATAATTGACTGTATAAGTGACATTCCCCTCCATGGAAGTAACCCTTCATTTTTGCTTTAGGCTTTTACTCTTGGAAGGAGGGCCGGGCTCTTCATCATGCCTGCTCGGGGGGAAACACAGTGTGTCATGGGGATTTGAGGATATGCTACCTACACCTGATAACTCTGCTGGAGGAGCTGAGAATAAAGGTAAAAACCTGATTACATTCATTTATTATTGTTATTATTATTATTACATTCTGGTGTTTTGTTTTTGACAAATTCAGTTTTTGTGCTGTAAACTGTTTTTACCTTATGCACAACAATTTAACATGGCTAAGGGAGGCATTCCGTGTTATGGAGAAACTGAGGAAATATATGTTCAGCAGGGTGTTAAAAGGTGAAATCCAGACAACACAGTGATGACTCACAAAGAAATGGCAAAGAAGGTTTCTCAGAACAATAGAAGTTGACCACTGGTGTTCTGTATATCCATAGCAACAATTTTGCATTTATGGTACTTTAAAAGCTAGCACTAGAAGATCAAGTCTTCTTTCACCGCATGTGTGCTGGCAGTATAGTTGTGAAATGAGTCCAAGGCAGCTAGCAGCTAGCATATTAGTTCTCTCGTATTGATCCTCCTTTTCATCACAACTCAATGTCCTTTCCCACCTTGTAATTGTTTGTTCCCATTTCTCATAGACACCGACCTGGGGCGCTGTCTGGCCACAGACGGGCTCTATCTGTACACCACGAACTCCTCTGGGAGAGGAGTCAGTAAGCTTGGCTCTGGCTTACATGGAACACTAAGGTAACACAACACATGTCTTTATTCTACAGCATCCTTAAAAAAAAAAGAGGAAGATGCTAAATATATCGTGTTCATCTCATCCATCACAATAATGTCTGCATTCTTTCCTGTATTTCCTAAATAGATATCAGGCTGCTCGGAGTCATGTCCTGCCTGAATGGCTTTGATTGATTAGTTGATGGGACAACAAGGCACTCTGTACCCCTGCATTATTTAATACATGATGTGGTTGGATCCAATTTATATCGATATTTTCACTGCATTCAGAAATGAGCTCATTCAATGTTAAACACACCTCTCAGTGAGTTAAAGAGCGAGCTCCTGCTTGGACTAGACTGTGTTAGTTCCTTCTAACTCTTAAGTCATCATCTTTAGACCATACATTCTTCCATAGAATAGTGACCGAAACCCTAGCACGTCCTAGACCAGCTCTAAAACAAGGCCCTCCTCTTGTTGACATCGCTTTGACTTCACACATTTCCATCTGGATGAAGAAAGTCCACACACATTATCCAAAATCAAAAAAAGGTCTTTCTTTCCTGAACTCTACTCCTCTTTTAGTTTCCTGTGCCTGGGGTAATGGTCACGTTTTCCCAATATTTTGCAGGCTTATCAGGTTTCTGTTTTCATCATTCCATCCTTTCAAAAATATATTTTGTAAAATAAATAAATAAATAAATAAATAAAAAAACATGTCTACACACATTGCACAATGGTGTGCAATGTGCCGATAGCGTTTGTGGCAAGTGATGAAAATGTGCTGTGAGCACAAAGGTGTGTGATTCAGTTGCACAAAGTGCCAAAATGAAAGTTCTGCATCTGTTTGTGCAGGGGGTTTGTTTACTGTCGAAACGAGGAGTTGGAGCCTGGTTGGGTGGTGTACAGCAGTTGTCGCCTTCTCCACCGCCCTTCTGCCTTTGATACCAAGCCTCAGCAGCTGTGCCAGGTCATTAACCCCTTCACGTTACAGGTAATGCTCCATCAAATCGGCCAGCATGAGAGCTGGAAACAGGAATGGTTTAATAGTTATAATATCTCCCGCATCAACACAAATGAATCATGTTAACATAATCTCATGTTCATGCTGTTGTTTTTAGGTTTGTCAGATTGTCCCCATGCCAGCTCATCACTTTCCAGTGGGTAGCAGCTTGACGACGCTGCATCTCTGCTCAGATGGAACCTACCTATATTGGGTATGGTCGCCGGCCAGTCTCAACGAGAAGACCCAGAAGGGCCATTCAGTCTTCATGGATGTCTTTCACCTTTCTGTGAGTCATTTCACTGCACCATTGAGTGATTTTTAATAGTCTTATAAGATTTGTTCAGTGTTTGATGGGTTCTCTGCCTATGTTCATGATGCAGACACAGACAGGACTGTGTGTTGCCGACATCTTGCAGGAGAGAGTTATTCTGACTCGCAAAGAAGGCGAGTCTTCCAAGTGCTTGAATGAGCTTCTTTTGAGTCGAATGTCTCGCTTCCGGGCCTCACATTCTGCCACATTGGCTGCTCTCACAGGCTCTACCATCACAAACACTGTCAAAGAGGAGCAGTCTGGTAAATTCGTCGGCTTAACAATCCTAAAGCCAGTAAACTTCAATGCTTAAACAATATCTTTAGAGTGTCTTGTGTCATAGCTCGCCTCGGTTTTCCATCTCCATAGCTGTCAACACAAGCTGTGGACTCCCTCTGAAGACTCTGAGGAAGACCCCAATGTATGTGTGTGGAACATACTTAGTGATGCTAGTCCCGCCTCCTGGTGTATCTGGGAGCTCCGCTACACGCTCACTGTTTGGAGGCAGTAGTAGCTTGTCCTCTCTGAAAAGTAAGAGCACATTGACACTGTCATTGTCGCAAATATTTTTTGGGATTACAGTATAGCTCAATTAAAGATTTGAAGCGTTCCACTAAAACGTCCTCCTGCTATTTCAGTATTAGCCTCTAGTTTAGTCTTCAACCTTGCTGACGGCCAGTTCAGCAGCCGCGCTGACCTCATCGATGCCCCTGGCAGTTCCCTAGGCAGAGGAGCTCAGGTGGCAGGACTGGGTGAGCACTACTACTGTCCCAAATGAGTGTTGCAGTGTACATTAAACTAACTGCCATTTTGTTGTGTGACCTTTTAGGAGCATGTTATGATGCACTGAACAACTTGATCTGGACTTGCTCTAGCGATTACATAGATCAGTGGTGTAACCCGGGGAATCAGGCCTTTCATCATGTGTGCCATAGGTTGGGTGTGAGCCATATCATAAGAGAACCCAAAGGTTGTAATTTAGCTGTTGAATCTGCGATATCACTGTTGCATGATTTAGTAAACCACAAATCTCATATACCCAGGCATTATTAATGTATTTTTGACAAATGTTTTCCCTCTTTTCACAGAAGAAATGATGGATACAAATGAAGTGATCAATCAGCTACTTCATCATGTAGGTGCCATGTGTGTCCACCAACTTAACCTGCTATCAGCCAGCAGTAACAGTCTGCCCCTGGGTGCCCTACTGGGCAAACAACATCCTATCGAGGCCAGTCACTTTAGCAGCATCTGTGACATAATGGAAAAGGCCATGGTCAGTGGAGATACCAGCATCATCCGCTGTGTTTTGGTCGTGTTTCAGGTTAGTTTTCTGTGACTTTCACCAAGATGTATTAAGCCACTTTCTTCATTTAATTTGTTTTAAAGTTATCGTTTCTACATGCTTTGTTTTCTCCAGGTTGTATTTCGGTTCTTCAACCCTCAGTCAGAGCAGAACAGAGAAAGTGTGCGTAGGGCAGGCCTGCTCTTATGGCAGCTACTAATGGCTCCAGTGGATCAAATAGGGGCTGAGATTCAGAGAGAGGTGTGCTTGGCCATCAGGTAAATGTGATTGTGTTTTAAATATTACATACTCCTTCGGCCTCTATTGGGGGGGGGGGAAGCCTTTAAAAAACATTTATTTACTGTTTCTCTTTTTCTGCAGCTCAGGCCTAAATACTTTGTATCAGGGGGAGACTGAACTCAACAAATTGCTGAAACTTGTTCTAAGTGAAGGTGCTGAAATAAGATTATTTCAATAAGCCAGAATGACAGTATCCTTTATAAGTAAACATTTTCTTTGTTTCTCAGGTGAACGGAATAGTGGGCTGTCTCAGCTTCGGGATGTCATCCTCACCAACATGGCTGATCTACTGCAGAAAAATAGGTTTGGAAGTGAAGAAGATGACCACTATAGGTGAGTGCATCCATCTTGTACCGGTTTATAGAGATGGGCGATATGGGCTAACCCCCCCAAAAAAAACCCTCCAATGATAACGTGACGATATTCTTCTAATAGTGCAGTACCCCAGTGTGTTCGCCTTTCATTGAGCGACAAGTCATAAAGCTTTTAAATTATGTGACTTCACATTCAGAACATGTGAAAAACACTGGTGGTGTATTGTCATATGCTGCCTTTCATGCAGATGCCGTGAGTTTGATTTCCCAGCGAAGTACGCCAACTGCCTGCCAAGGGCAGTCCAAAATATTTGTATGTTGTGTCAGGAAGGGAATCTGTGCCAAACAAATCATGCATCTAAACACGTTTTGCTTGGGACAAGCCCAAAGACACAACAAACAACATGCAGAACATGACCTATTAGTGGAATTGTGTTTATAAGGTTTATATATTGTGTAATGCATACCTGCTGCAACCAATTCTCCGCACACCTTCCACAGTACTCCTTCTTAATCTCTGGACAATATCTAATCATAGATAATCGTAGATTGAAAATAGTAAGTGCATATGTTCAAGAATTTAACAAAATCTCTTTTCTGCAGGCTGAGTGATGACCTACTGCAATGTATTCTCAAGACTGTAGTTCGGGAATCCTGCCTTCTTATAACCAAATGTCAGACAGTCGCTCGCGATGACTTTCAAAAGCTGCTCTCGACAGTGCCGGTATGATTATTGCAATCTGTACAAGGAATGCAAGCTTTGCTACTGTACTCTGTTTTGATACAAGTTTGAGATGTCACTCACTCACTCTAGGTGGTCTCTCCTTGTCTGCGCTACCTCATGGCTGTTCAGAACCACCTTCTCAGTAACACCATTCTTATTCGTCCAGATGATAGCGATGACAGTGACAGCTCCCTACAAGGGGAAACAATGAAGGTACAGGTAAACATCCCCTTTAAATACCCCTTTCTCTCCTAATGGAATGTTCTTTCTTTGAACTCACTGCAGCTTTATCAGTTGGATGCCAAGTTGTATTTTGAAGTTATGGTTCATAGCACAAATGTTAACAATATGCTTTCATTCAACTCTGGTTGTATTACTTAATGTGTGTGTTTGAACTCGAGATCATGGTAAAGGTATAAAACATTGCCTCCAAACATTGTGGTGCAGCAAAATTTTGGAAACAGAGTTGCCGAAGTGTGGGCCTTTTCTCTGTGGCGTCCTCAGGAACTTCAAGGTAGCATCCTCTCCTTAGCAACCAAGATCCTGGTGGGATGTGACGAGGCACTGGAGACGCTGCATCAGGTGACAACTGCTCTCATTAACAGCGAGATCCCTGACAAGGAAACCAGGTGATTTAAATTTGTCTTTTTTTTTTTAACTTCAGAACCTATCCTTCATTCCAAGGATTTCGTTAAAAGGTAGAAATGTGCCTTTAAAATTGGTACCATGTCATCTGACTTCACACAATGAAAATTTTATTTTTAAAACCAACACATATGAAAGTGAAAAGGAAACTACCGGTATGACAATGTTGTAATGTATTTCGCTTTTGTTGTCCATAGCACTTGACTCACTGGCTAGTGTTCAAAGTAATCACTTGCTTTTGTTTTCCAAAGGTTGAAAGGTCTGGAGCAGATAACTAAAGCCACGATGCTGGGGCACTTATTGCCTGTGTTGCTGACCTCTCTGATGCACCCCAACCTGCAGACCCTCACGCTAGCTGATGCCCTCATGCCTCAGTTAGTGCAGCTGGTGTTATACACCAGTCAGGTTTGTTCACGTTTGTATTCAATCAAAAATCAATCCTGTAGCCGAATGATACATGTGTTCTTTTTGTTTTCCTTCCAGACTGCTCTGTTACTAAAGACTCAGGCTCCACTTTTCTCAGAAGAGCCACTTTTGGGGGGTTGTGTAGGGCAGGGGATGAAGACGTCCGCTGCTGAGGACAAGTGCGTTCTATGAAAGACCACTAAACAAATAGTATTGCTTAGCAAGTAGCTGAGCTTTTTTAGTAAGGTGTCAGCTGTGAAGTAAAATGTATTTTAGAAAATCCCTGTCCTTTACTAGAATTCTTGATGAACGCGAGGAGCCCGGATTCCTGACAGGACTAAAGATCCCTGCCCCTTGGGCTGCTGGCAAGACGGTGGAGACAGTGCATCCAGTGCGAGACAACTATAAATTCAAGGAGACTGTGCACATCCCAGGGGCTCGCTGTTTGTACCTTCGCTTTGATTCCCGCTGCTCTTCGCAATATGACTATGACAAGGTATTTATTAAATGAGGCATTCACAAAGTACGGTTGAAATGACTGATTGATTGCATTCGGTCATCATGAACATGGTTTTCATATTTTGCCTGCTGTTCTGCACTTTGCAATGTGTTTTGTTTTCTTAGTTGGTTATTTATGCCGGTCCCAACACTAATAGTCGTAAAGTAACAGAATATGGAGGAAACACTCTGGGATATGGCAGTCGCAGTGTTTTGGGGACAGGATGGCCCAAAGATCTTGTCAAGGTAAAATAAGCTGTGAGCAACATGTACATAGTGAACTATCCGCCATCTTAGTCTTGACTACATACATTTATTGTCTTTGTGTAGGTTGAAGGTGACACTGTGACCTTCTCCTTTGAAATGAGAAGTGGACGAGAGCACAACACTCCCGATAAAGCCATGTGGGGGTTTTCTTGCACTGTCAGAGCTCAGGTAAAACACCGTAACTTTGGCATTTTTTTTTTAGTCCTGACTCATATTTATTTTAATTTAAAATAAACAATAATATTGTTCTCATTATAATCCCACAAGCGAAAATTCAAACTGGCATCCAAATTTAGGCTCACATTTCTGTGTCACACACAACACTGAAGCAGACCACACACATGCAGACATGCAAGGAGAGATTTCAGAGAGAAAGGGGCTCATAAGAAATGCTATATGTCTTGGGCTGGGGCCTGAGGACTGTGCCTTTCTCAGAGGCACCTTGAAAGTGGCCAGGAAGCAGACTAGCATCTCTCACACAGCTTGTTGCTATTTTTACATCTGTCTGCAGTGGGACATGTATATTGACCCTTCTGCTCCAAAGCCCTAATCATTACAGATGAGCTACTACTGCCCCATTACGTACTATGTTTTTTTGTTGTTGTCATCTTTTTCAGGAGTCATCTGAGGATGTCTCTGGAGGCCTCCCTTTCCTGGCAGACCTGGCACTTGGCCTGTCAGTGCTAGCTTGCTCAATGCTGCGCATTCTATATAATGGGCCAGAAGTGACAAGAGAGGAGGACGCCTGCCATGATTTGCTGTGCTCAAAGCTGCTGCAAAGGTGATGCACAAAATAATGCCACAACTTCAGAATTTTTATTTTGTGTTACATTCATCAAATTGTTGTTTCATAAATTTGAACATAAAATAACACATGCTATGCTGTCATCCATATCTATAAAGGAAATATGTCAAAATGAGAATACAGAATGTTGACTAATTTCTTTTTCCCCAGATGTCAGTGGCAGGTCGAAGCAAATGGTGTACTCTCTCCTGCTCTCACTCCAAGTCCTTCACCTCTGCCACTAACCATTGAGGAGGACCGTGAATTCACCTACCCCGCCGATGTGCTCATTCCGCCTCCAGGCTTTACATCCGGTGCCTACTTTGACTTGCCGCGCATACGCCTCCCTCCAGGCATCATGGGAAGGTTGCGAGAGGTGTCTGGAAGAGCTCGCCCACAGTTTCGTCCCAGCATTAAGTAAGGACTGCTTGCCAGCTATACAGTGTTTTGTTTCATAATGCATATTTTTATGGTCATTATACCATTTTTACTAGATATTTTAGAGTATATATTGTATTCTCGTCAATAAATATAGCCATTTAATTTGCAAACGTTTCAATCCTGAAAGAGAGGTGATCCGACCAGATGTCATGGAGGAGGTTATCGTGTCATGTGTCATAAAGCATCTCAGTTTGGTGGATGGCCTGCAGTCACTTGTCAACTACCAGTACCGTGAAGACCACACAGAAGAGTTTGACCTGGTCTGTAAAATCATGGCAGAGACCTTCAAAAAGATAAATGCGATGGAGCGTCAACTGCAGGTAAGCATTTTTTTTTTTAGAGACTGGGAGAGTGACCATCAGATTACATTAGTTTTGCTTTTTGACGTGCAAACATAAACAGTTGGGCACAATTTTTACCTTTTATTATAACGTGAATCTCTGTCAATATGCCAACATCACCAAAATAAACTTTAATTATCTTCCATATTGGATGCAGAGTGTAGCAGAATTGGAGCAGAAGTGGCAGAATGAGGTAGAGGAGGCCCAGCAAGGAAAGCTGGACAACAACACTCCTTTCTTTCATGACTACCACTTCTTTGAGGTATCCTGTCGAAAAATGCGTTTCACACTATACTATAATTTGATGTTCATGTTTTCCTCTTGTTTCCTCAGGCTAAGATTAAAGAGCTTGAACTACTTTGCTCCCTGAAAGATGTCCCCCTTGATTTTAGTGACTTGGAAAATGTTGTCCTTGGATTGAGGCCAGTTAAATGCAGTAATGCTTCACCTATGACAGTATAACAGAATCTATAACCACTTCTATATCTGCGCCAACAGAGAGAAGTTCTTTCATGAGGTAAACACCATGAACCTTAAAAGTAGCACCCCACTGGTTAAAACTAAGGCACTTGTGAAGAGTTTGATGAACCGTACAGAGCTACTGCTACATGTTACCATTGCACCACATTGCAGAAGCTTAACCACAACGCCTGTTGGAACACCAGGCACAGGTAGATATCCTCCTTTGATCCTAATTGAATTATGCAAACTGAATTTCTGTGTGTTTAAGTTTTCCAACGTTTGACAATGTTTGTGTTTTTCTTTTACCTTTTGTATCAGCTTCTAAGTCTGTATCAGACGGCAAGACTGCCCTCTCCATTGTGAAGCAGCCAGTCTTCCTGCGCAGCATGTCTGCACCCTCTGACTTAGAGATGATTGCTAACCAAGATCTGGAGTTCACACATGCTACTCAAAGGTTTTTTTCTTTTCTATTTTGTTTGATGAATTCACCCTTAAATAAAGAAATAAATGTTTTTTTCGTTGGTTTGTTTTTTTTTGCAGGAGGCGACATCACCCTACCAGTCAGCGCAGTAGCTCATTTACACTGCTGCAGTCTCTGGCAGTTGAAGACAGTAAAGACAAGCCAACATACAGTGTTCTACTGGGTCAGCTCTTTGCATTTATCGGAACTACACCTGATCAAGCCGTAAGTCTATTGCTTAATAGACCATTTCACATAATAACTGGAATTGCATGCACTGACCTGAGATGGAAAAAGTACCCACACTTTATAGATTTGAGTAAAAGTACAGGTAGCTCTACTGTACTTTACTGTACTGGTTTTAAAAATTTAATTACATACAAGAAAAAAGTACAGACTCTGAAATGTAAAGAGGTAACAACTGTTTTATCCTACTTGTTAATTTTATACAATACGCATTTAGCGAAACAGCTGAAACAGCCTGAGCTACTCCCCTCAGGCAGGCGCTACAGTTCCATGCGCACCAAATCCAGCAGACACTTAAACAGCTTCTTCCCTCGAGCCATTAACTCCCTAAACAGTCACTGACGTAGTCACTCTTTTTGTATAACAAATATTGCTACTGGTCACTCTAAAATGGTTCAATGATTTTCTGCACCAACTGTACAAACTGTCATAGTATTGCACTCTACCACTGATCACTTTAGCTCTGCTTGATATTTTGCACATTGCCTAACAGTTGTCACTGGGTGGTACCACCGCACTGCAGTCCACTCACATTACGAAATGTCATTGTCATGTCCTTGCTTATGATGATACTAATGCAGCGTGTTATACCGGAGACAAATTCCTTGTGTGTTCTACATACTTGGCCAATAAAGATGATTCTGATTCTGATTCTGATTCTGAAAAAAAATGCACCCAAAATAGTTGATCTTTTGTGAATTTACATTTTGCTTTTACTGAGAAGCAAAAAGAATCATGGCTTTGCTAACATGAACTGACTAACAAGAAATGCAAATTTAGCAAGTAGTTACACCTTACCTGTAGCTGTTTTTCTTAACTTGGATACAAGCTTGTGGTTTTTAGACTGATACAGAACACAACATATTTGCCAAGAATGATTCTTGGAGCTGACAATATCAAACACTTGTCTTAAGTAAGGCCATGGATGGTGAATGTCTTGCTTTGGTGGAATTAGGAAATTCCACCAAAATTCCAAATCATTTTTGGTCTGATTATTCTATCGATTTTTCCATCAATTACTCTGGTAACCAAGCCGAACCAAGCCTGTTATGACAATATATGGAATACAAAGTACAAATATCTCTGATCAAATGTAGGGAGTAAAAGTAAAAAGTCACCAGAAAATGAATAAAAATAAATACTGAAGTACAGTCAACATAATTACAGTAATGAAGTAATTGTACTCCGTTACATCCCACCACTGACTATGATAAATATCCATTATTTGTGTAGGTATCAAGCAGCAGTTTCCTGTCTGCAGCGCAGACACGCTGGCACCGTGGGAGCACACGAAGGCAGGCGCTTATCCATATGAGAGAGCTGCTCACCGCTGCTGTCAGAGTGGGTGGGGTCACCCACCTCGTTGGGCCTGTTACTACGGTCTTGCAAGGGGGTCCAAGGTAAGTAAAGGATTCAGCAACACAAAACCACTCGTGCATTGTGTACAACTCTCTTCCTCTACTGTCTTTGTAAATCTGTTTAATGCATACAGGATTGAGGAGCTGACCTGTGGTGGAATGGTAGAGCAGGTGCAGGAGGCCTTTGGGGAGACGATGACGTCTGTTGTCTCTCTTTGTGCTCGCTACCCCATTGCCTGTGCCAACAGTATCGGCTTACTTTGCACAATACCCTACACAAGGCAAGAAACTTATGATCTCTCCTATTGTCCCCGCATATGCTTTTCACAAAATATTCATCATGCTTATCCCTTATTTGTTGTATTTCTTTCCATAGGAGCGAGGAGCAGTGTCTAGTTCGGAGTGGGCTGGTTCAGCTAATGGACAGCTTATGTAGCTTGAGTGGTCAGAGGGAGTGCAGCTCAAATGAGAAGCAGACCAAAAAGCAGAAGGTAGCCACCATGGCCTGGGCAGCTTTTCAGGTGCTTGCTAACCGCTGCATTGAGTGGGAGAAAGTGGAAGGTAAGGTAAAGTATTATACAGGACTGTAATAATATTGATGTAATGATGACCTTATCTTGCACTTTTTGAATTTTTGTAACATGCGCTTGTGCCCTGACTATTATTTTTTCAGCGGTAGTATTTTGTTTTTCCACTTTCTTAAAGGTGGCTCGACAGATGGAGTGCATTCTGGGTTGGCTCGGCAGGTGTCCAGTTTGCTGACCAATCATCTGGCCAGAGCTACCGAGTGCTGTGGGAATCAAGCAGCTGGCAATGATGCCTTGCAAGATGTGCTCAGTCTTCTCAATGACCTTTCCAGGTAAGTTTTGTCATGTTCGATATGTATGTACTTACTATGTCTGTGAGTGTAGTTATACAGTAAATGTTTTTTACATTTCATTCCAGGAGCCACATTGGAAAAGCTATCCTGAGCCAACCAGCCTGTGTTTCGAAGCTCTTGTCTTTGCTGCTTGACCAAAGACCTTCCCCAAAGCTGGTGCTCATCATCCTGCAACTTTGTCGAGCTGCCTTGCCTCTCATGAGTGTGGAAGACTGTGGTAATGTGGCCCTCCCATCATGGAGCTTTTCTATTAACACGCTCGAAGCGGAGCAACAAGATGCTAACGACCCAGCCTCACGTATCGCTGCTTTGCTGCTGGCCAAGCTGGCAGACTATGTGGTGCCAGGTTTGTCTCTCTCGTCATTGAAAAACAATACTTGTTGGGTACTTTCTCAAAACTGTAAATGCTAAATAACACACGAGATTAGTATTTTCTACTAATGTTGACGACTCCTCACCAGGCTGCCAGACCGTGTTGTCTCCCAGCTCTTCTGAGCCAGATACTAGTCTGTCTCGAGCCAGTTCCAAAGGAGCCTTGAAGGCTGAAGATATTGGGGAAGAAGGTGAAGCAGTTGATGGTAAACTATCGATCTTCATCCACAAGAGAGAGGATCAATCATCTCACGAGGTTCTTCAACCACTTCTAAGGTAAGATCCATCTTGAAAGTTATCTTAGTAAGCTCCGTGACTGTTTTTGAGTTTCACAATTTTAGCCTACTCAAGATTTTCCGAACATGTGTATTCGCTCTCCCTTTCTAAAATGTAGCAGTTCTGAGGGACGCCCCTTTCGGCTTGGCACTGGTGCAAACATGGAAAAGGTTGTCAAAATGGACAGAGAGATGACCAAAGTAAGACCTGCAATATGATTTTTTTTTTCCTCCATTTCTAAATTATACTACTTTTATAGAGTGGACACTGTGAGGTGATCACAGAGGAATCATCTGCTGCACTGAGGAAGGCCACTAAATGGGCTCAGTCTGGACTGATAGTGAGTGTTGGTCCGCCTGTAGAGACTCTGACACAGGAGACTGCTGGAGGCATAACAGCGGGCGACAAGAAGAAAACTGCCCAAACATCTGCTTGTAGGGACAGGAACACTGAGCTGGCCAGGTACTATGACAAATATATAAGATAAGATAAGATATCCTTTATTTGTCCCACACTGGGGAAATTTACATGGAATATATATGGAAGCAATAATGTCTTTTGTGTAACCGTAGTGCCTAAAATCTTGGACAAAATGAGTCAGAATTATGTCAAAGCGACTAACTGAACATTGTGTCATCTACAGGTCGGATCCTGTCAGGCCGTTCATCAGTGGGCATGTTGCCAACAGTATGGCTGCTGAGGTTATTGCTCTGTTGCATAGTCTACTTACTGCTCCAGAGTCAAACACGGCACAAATCTGGACGAGCACTGCTGAAAAAGTAAATTTAACTTATGTTTCCAGCTTTCTTTGTGATATTGAGAAACCAGTAAAAGCAGTCGAATCTTAAGGGCCTGATGAACTAAATTGGCGCAACCTTGATTGCTCACGCAAACAGACGTGGAAGCTGATCTATGAAGAGGGACCATCCAAACTGCAATATTGCCCCGCAGTTCATTCATTCATTCATTCATCTTCCGAACCGCTTCATCCTCATTAGGGTCGCGGGGGGTGCTGGAGCCTATCCCAGCTGTCTTCGGGCAGTAGGCGGGGTACACCCTGAACTGGTTGCCAGCCAATCGCAGGGCACACAGAGACAAACAACCATGCACGCCTGCACTCACACCTAGGGACAATTTAGAGTGTTCAATCAGCCTGCCATGCATGTTTTTGGAATGTGGGAGGAAACCGGAGCACCCGGAGAAAACCCACGCAGGCCCGGGGAGAACATGCAAACTCCACACAGGGAGGCCGGAGCTGGAATCGAACCCGGTACCACTGCACTGTGAAGTCGACGTGCTAACCACTGGACTACCGGGCCGCCCCCCCGCAGTTCATTTTGCACATTATGTGAGGAATAAATGCAAACAGATTAAGGAGTATATTTTCCCCTCCGTGCTTCTGTGCAGCCCAAAAAAGTGCCTAGCAGCGTTCCTTTTTTGATTGAAGCACATGGGAGAATATGACCCTAATTTAGCGCATGCAATATTATGTGATTAGTCAAACCAGAGACTAATTTTGATGGTTGATTTTGCATCTTGAAAAACAGCATCTGAAAGGAAGTTGCGCACAGCACCACTCTACGTCACCATAGCGAGGAGATTGAGGCAAAATGAGAGACAAGGCAAACAGATCTTTTCTGCTTGTGTAAAAATGTTTCAAATGTCAGAAACAAATATGATGGCACATCATGTATTCAACAATGCAATTTTGGAAGTTCTGATAAATCCAAGGGCTTTCCCAGTTACCAATGAAAAAATGTAATTTAACTCTGAATTTCCTTGTCTGGTTCATATCAGTGGACTGTGACCACTGCCTGGTGCTGGCCTCTCCCATTTCAGTTTTTTGAGTGTGTTGTTTTTAATTCACTGTTATGCTTGATTGGCACTCTGGATGAGTTAAAGAAAAACATGGCTTTAATGCAGTTTGCCTGCTTCACCAAAATTGTTGGAGCGTTAGGTTTCTTTTTTGGAAGGAAGCCATATGTTGGTTTCTTTCACTAACAATTCTGATTCCATCACATTTTTCACTTGCGGTGCTCTCCCAAATTTTCCATGTTGAAATCCACCAAAGCTACCTGAAGCGCAGAACTCTTTCATTACATTCATTTTGTCACTTGTTGTCAACAGCACACACAATAAGTTCGTAAGCGAGGACGCAATTCAGTGCCCACTATTTGGGATCTTCGTAAATCAGGCCAGCAATGTTGAATCGTTTTCTTCAGCACACAGTATAAATGTTTTCTTTGTGTTTATCTTTAGGTCCTGTCCAGGGCACTGATGTTCATCCCTCAATTGGGGAAGTATGCAGAGAGTATTTTGGAAAACGGGAGCAGCAGTGGTAGGAAGCTGGCTAAGCTTCAGGCCATTGGCAGGCAGGCGGTTGCTGCACTTTGTGCTCTGGGTGGCTTCAAAGAAACCATTAAAATAGGGTCTGAGGTCCAGGTAAAGGATACAAGTTAATCTACTCTATGATTTATTTTAATCATATCATTGATAAACTCCTTTCAACATCTTAGCATATATCTCATGTCTACAGGTCATAGGTAAAGGAGTGCTCGGCAGTGTGGGTATTGTGATGTCTATCAATGAGCAGGAGGGCATTGCAACTGTCAAATTCCCCTCTTGTGACTACAGGAGAACTTGTAAAGCCTCAGATGTGCTGACAGTACCAATATCACGCCTGTGTACACCCAGATCTGAGGTAAGACTTACTCCCTGTCGCTTAATCACCTTTATCGTTTAATGGAAAACAATATTCTGATTCTCACCTGATCCTTCTTCCCAATCCTCAGGCATTGCCCTTGTACAAGCTATCGATCACTGAGAAGGTAGTGCAAGCAGTGCAGTCCATGCTTCTGCCACAGGAGGGCAGCCTGTCCATTCACACCTCTCTACCAGCTTCTGGAGATGGATCCAGCCCGGTGATGGCTGCAGTTCGCTTGCTTGCTGAAATTAGAACCAGGTCAGTTAAAAATCAGTCCTTCCAAGCGTTTTACCCCCCTGAGTCCTTTTAAATTTTACTGTCATGAACACTAGTCTAGTTCATGTGCATCCAGAGAGCTAAGCACGACTTCATGTACTGTCGAACAACTGTATAATGATATTTTGATTTTCAGGGCATGCCTGGTAATGGCACAGCTCTTGGAGGACAGTTCCTTTTGTGAAGAGTTCATCCAGCAGTGTCCTGCAGCTGTGGAGGTGCTCAACCTGGTTGCTCAAGAATGTAGTCCTGGTAAGAAAACGTTATACTGTACACCCTACAACTGAAAGACAATAGGTCTGAATGTTTGTCCTCTCTCATGTTTGTAGGAGAGCGTCTTGGTATCGTTGAGGCGCAGTGTGAAAGAGTGCGAATGCTATACAGAGACTGTGCTCGTCCACCTCCGCCACCCCTTCAGACAGACAGACGCCAGGTGGAGTTAACATGTTTATAAATTTGCAAATTACAATCAAATATTCTGCATCTTGTTAAATACAAAAATAATCAATGGCAGCTGTCGTTGACTGTTGAACAATTTCTGAGAGTTGATTTTTTTTTCATGCCTATTGCCTTTCTATGACTACCTTTTTGGAGAGAATATCATGAGTACATTCAATTCTAAAAACATTTTCATGCAAAGCCTTGAAACAATATGACACTGTTTGCAACCATTTCCATCCATTATGCCTCACCAGCCCAAGGAAATAACCTGGTGTCCCTCCCGAGTGTTCCCTCCAGTCCGGGCCTGCATGTTCTCATCTCGTCTTACCTCTGTCACTTTCTTGGCTGACCCGAGTGCTGGAGGAGGGCTCCCTCGGGGCACCTTCATTTATGCCACCTCTCCTGTGCCAATTCAGGTTGATCGTTTGTTACATCGTTGTTGGGAATTTCTTTTCACCCTCTGACTTTCAAAAAAAAATTGTATGTCCCTTTTTTTTTTTTTTTTTTTTAACCTTACAGGCACCTTCTTTTTACTGGGAGATAGAAGTTGTCTCCTATGGAGACTCTGAAGAGGATAGTGGCCCCATTGTGTCCTTTGGTTTTGCCACTGAGGCTGAAAAGAGAGACGGAGCGTGGACCAACCCTGTTGGCACGTGTCTGTTTCACAAGTCAGTAGACTTTTATTTATTTTTCAGTGATGTTCTATCTTCAGTAAAAGTGCTGTTTGATATCCTGTTTGTCCTCCTGTTTCTTTGTGACAGTAATGGAAGGGCAGTGCATTACAATGGCTCGAGTCTATTGCAATGGAAAAGTGTCAGGCTCGATGTTTCTCTTCTTCCTGGTGAGAGGGATTATGTTTTTTGTTTTGCTTGTATTTTATTACTGCACAAAATTTCTTTGAGCAAAAGTTTCTTCTAGAACATTCACTAATGCTTCAGTTAAAAGTTATGGTTACTGTTTAACATTATGTAATTACTGTCGTCCCGCTGCATTTACATTAACACAGGTGATGTGGCTGGAATAGGCTGGGAGCGTTCAGAAGGTACACCTCCACCTCCTGGTCAGGCCCCGAAGGGACGGGTCTATTTCACCTATTGTGGTCAAAGGCTCAGTCCAGTCCTTGAGGAGGTGGCGGGTGGAATGTGGCCCTTGGTTCACATTCAAAAGAAGGTATGCTGATTAAAGTGAAATGTCTTTCAACGGCACAATTTTCCTGCAGTAATTACAAAGGAAAAAAAAAATTGTTTTGTAGAATTCAAAGATTCGGGCCAACTTTGGAAACCGTGCATTTGCATACGCTGAAGGCCAAGCACACAGGAATGCTGCAGACTTGTGCATTGACCTTGCAGAAGAAATAAGTGCAAATTTTGAAGCGCTCCCCTTTGCCATGGCTTCAGACAGTGATAATGATGCAGGCGCAAGTGTTACATCTGACTCAGGCTCCCATGGACCCCCCTGTCGGATTGCAGCAGTGGCGGTCCCTCAGCAACGTACATACAAATGTTTTTTTTTTTTTTTTTTTTAATCTAGCCCTTAGATATGCATGTCTTTCTTTTCATAGAGATCACTCTCTGACGACTGACTGACAACATTAATATAACTTTTGTCATTTTCTCTCCATCTCTTTCAGAATACAACAGTGACCTGTCCTGCCATTACAAGGTGGAGCTGAGCTATGAGAACCTCGTCACTTCGGGGCCTGATCCACACCCTCCACCTATTGCAGATGATGAGAGTGACGATGAGGATGATGATGATGCCCCCAGGGTAAGTGGGCTCTTCATCATCTAGGGACAGTGTCACCGTTTATCCTTCTTTGTTTCACGATTCCATTCAAAACTCAGGAGGACCACTACGCCTTGCTGGTAAAGGCGTGGGAAACCAAAGTGTTCCCCACCATTAGAAGGAGGTTCCGTAATGAAGCTGAGAGGAAATCTGGTTTGGACCAAATCAAAGGAGCCCTGCAGTTAGGTAAGAAGAATACCTATATCCAGTCAAACTTATGTAGAAATATCTTAAGACAGCTTTGGGAGCGTTGAGCCGATGGTGTGTTTAAATGGCAACAGGCATGGTCGACATTGCAAGACAGACAGTGGAGTTCTTGTATGAGGAGAATGGCGGTATTCCTCGAGACCTATACCTCCCCACCATAGAAGACATCAAGGATGAGGCCAACAAATTCACGATTGATAAAGTTCGCAAAGGTAGCATTACATGTACATTATTACTACTCATACTTGGCATTAAGCTTTCAAGTTCTTTATTACTACTACTACCAATGCTATGTAGTATTATTTTATTTTACCGCCTATTCTGTATCTTACAATAGGTTTGACTGTGGTCATCCGCTGTACGGACAGCAACAATACCAATAGCACTACAGGGGGGACAGCACTGCCCAAGTTTGCCATCCGGGGCATGTTGAAGACTTTTGGCTTGCATGGAGTAGTGTTGGATGTTGACTCTGTAAGTGCAATATGTTTCATTGCATTGTTCCACTACCGGCTTAAATTTTGCTTGATTTTGTGTTTGGTTCCTCCCCCCCTCCAGCTGAATGAGCTTGTCCAGGTGGAAACCTACCTTCGCAGTGAGGGCGTGCTGGTGAGGTACTGGTACCCTATTGAAATTCTGGAGCGGCCGCCTGCTGGATCTCGACGTACTGCAGCCAGTGGCTTAGTCTCTTTAGACAGCAGCAACATTCAGATTCACAGGTATGTTTTGACCTTACCAGCACAGAAATGCATGCTACCATTTTATTCATTTTTCTTTTTTTCATTTTTCACAGGGAGCTACTTCGCTCTGAGAGCGCACTGGCTCGTTTATATTGCCGAATGGCCCTACTGAACATCTATGCCCCGAAAAATCCTCACACATTCACTCGTCTCTTCCACATACCTGCGATCCGAGACATCACCTTGGAACACCTACAACTTTTGTCTAATCAGCTGCTGGCTCCACCCCTTCCTGGTGAGTGGTAAAATAATGTAGAAATAAGCACATCTTTGTCTGTGGGCCCCTCTTCCTACCGCCTTTAACATTCATCTTCCTACAGATGGCACTATTAGTTCTGGTTCGATCCTCCTGGCCCAGTCTGTGCTTCACAACCTTCAAGACCAAAGTTGCTCTCCCACGGACCTATTTTACCAGGGCAATTCTCAACCCATCCGAGAGTGGCTAACTGTGGCCATCACTCGTGCCTTGCATCAAGGAGAGGAAAGCTTACTTGAGCTAACTAAACAGATCTGCTGTTTCCTTCAGGTTTGCTCTGCCCATCAATGATTCAAATAACTTGAGTAAATCCGGGCTAACGTTAAATGAAAAGTTGTTGTTTACAGCATGCACCAGAGCAGTTTACATCTGAGGAGTTCCCTGTAACGGAGTCAAAAGTGAGCATGGATGTCAGTTTTCCAGGGGCCGCATTTGTGATCGTATCTTGCAAAGAGAGCCAACTTGGCTGCCGCAAAGAGTAAGATGACTGCCAATGTATTTTGTTTCAGCAAATCACTACAAACCTTGTTTATTATCCCCTGCTAATAATGCGAAACATCCTCCCCCTCCCCCCTATTAGCTCTAGCCTGTACAAGGCTCCCTGGGCACGGGTAATGCTGTATGGTCTGGGTCACAAAGTTCGCCGAAATGGGCAGCTTAATCTTATGGAGGCTGTGTGCTATCCTTTGGATGCCTCACCTGCCAACACAGGCCTTACTCCCCCGCCTACCACCAACCAATACCCCTCTGTTATCATCCCCACTGATAAAGTGCACATCAAGCTAGGTATGTACTCACTAAATTACGCCTTTGTATATCATTTGTGCGTATGTTGAATCATTCATTGGATACTATTGTCTTGATTGTAGGTGTGTCGCCCCCTCCTGGTGCTGTAGTAGTTCTACATTCCCTGCCTCTGGAGTTTCCTCTGGCCATGGCATTCGCCGAGCAGCTGTTGACATGGAAGTTGGGAGAGAGTAGTGAGCGGTCAGAAGACGAGCTCGACACAGTGCCGTCGTCTGTACTGCTGCAAGTGGTAGAACTGCTTGGTAGGTGACATACCTTAAACACTTATGCAGATCCTCACTCAAATTTTGTGGGCTCACGAACCACCCGTACGAACACTTGTGGTGGTGATCATAGTTACAAATATGATGTGAAAGCATAATCCCCTGAATGGAGACACTCATACCAGGAATGTAAAGATCTTCAAATATCAACCACAAAAAGGCATATCATTACAGAGCCTGCATCATTGCTGCAAGTAGGTTGTTTTATGAAACGTGACTTCATTTAATTTATGAAATTTCATAAATGAAGTCACATTTCATAAAACAACAATTTCATTTCATTTATAAAATTTCATAAATTAAATGAATTCACATTTCATAAACAACAATTTCATTTTATTTATGAAATTTCATAAAACAACCTACTTGCAGCAATGATGCAGGCTCTGTAATGATATGTCTTTTTGTGGTTGATATTTGAAGATCTTTACATTCCTGGTATGAGTGTCTCCATTCAGGGGTTTATGCTTTCACATCATATTTGTGACTATGATCACCACCCCAAGTGTTTACAGAGTCTGTATCATACATATTTATATATTACAAATTTCGTTGTATGCTATACAATGACAATAAAGGCGATTCTGATAGGCTTGCATTGTTGTACATAACCAGCTTTCAATGTTTTCTGTGTTGGCCTGTGTTTTATGTATTAGGTGGTTTACTTTGGACTACAGATTTGGCTCCATCCATCAAAGAACTGATTTTTCACTTGCTGGCTGAGCTCTTGCGTAAGATTCACCACTTGGAGCAGCGTAAAAGCCCTTCTGGCTTGTCCAGCTCGATCGCTCTGCTGCTTAACCCCTGCCTCGCAGTACTCATGGCCCTGCAGACAGAACTCCGTAAGCTCTACGATCGTGAAACTCAGGGCTGGACTGCGGGAGGAGCTGGAGCTGGGGGATCTTCATCTGGAGGTGTTGCTTTGGCATTGGCAGCAGAGCAGAGTCGGTTCTCCACCTACTTCCACGCTCTGATGGAGGTCTGTCTCGCTGTGGCAGAGGTGACACTGCCTCTCAATGTTGGAGGTTCCACAGTTGGAACCCTGACCTCCACCAGTGCCCCTAACCTGAGTGATTCTTCATCGTCGTCATCATCATCCCCTGGCCAGACCCCACAGAGTCCCAGCCTGCTGTCCAAACGTAAGAAGGTTAAGATGAAGCGCGAGAGAGCAGCGGCTGCAGTGGTTGCAGTGGTCTCCGGGAAAAGGGCGAGTGGAGGTGCCCGTCTGTCAGAGAGTGACAGTGCCCTGCTGAACATGGCGGGTAGCAAACCTGAAGACATGCTGTGGTTCCACCGCTGCCTCACTCTTCTGATGATTCTTAGACATCTTGCAAATAAGGATCCCCAGGGTTTAAGTGTGACAAGTGATGCAGTGACAGACGCTTGCCAAGCGTTGGTGGGTCCGACAGCCCACAGCCGCCTTTTGGTGCTTTCGGGTATCCCTACGCACCTGGAAGAGGCAGTGGTTCGTAATGCTATCCGTCGGGCTTGCAATGCGCACGGAGGGCTTTTCAAAGATGAAGTGTACATACCTCTGCAGGAAGAGGACCCTAAGAAAACTAAATCAGGGGCTCGAGTCGCAAGCCCTCAGGCTGGCAAAGTGAGCACTGAGTCTGAACGCCCTTTCCCCCACGGCGGAGGTCCTGAGAGTCCTGACAGCTCCAGCAGCGTTACCCCAGCTCTTAGTGTGAGCGCATCAGCTTCGACCAGCCAGACCTCCATTTGCAGCTCCTCGCAGGGACGCTCTCGCACCGCCAGTGAACTTTCTGTCGATCAGGAACAATTAGCTGTCCCGGCTGTCAACTCCGCCGCAGCAGCGTCCACTGGAAACCACCCCCAGCAGGGCTCCCAAGAACCACAGACTGTTTCTAGTCAGGAGAGTCTAGATACTTCTCTTTGTAGCACAGGAAGCTTGGGGAGTCTTGGCAGCTTAGGGGAGCCTGTGGAAAGTGCGGAGACACCGTCAGTGTCAGACGGAGGCTCTATGCACACGGTCACCTCACAGGAGAGCAATGCAGTCCTGGCGAGGCCAATCAAAGGTTATGCTGTCATTGAGGTGAGCTAAATACCTTTGTGTTATAAAAGAAATACCTTTGTTTTTATTCTGTGTTTAATTCTCCGTTTTGCTTATTCCTTTATTATTAATTCCAGGTGCGTTCTCGAGCCAAAGTGGACAAAATACGTGCCAGTCTCTTTAACAGCAGTGACCTGATTGGTTTGTCCAGTCTGGAAGGTGAAGAGGAGCTAATGGAGTTGACCAACGAGGAGATCCTTACAGCCTCAAGCGTTAACCAAAGTCTGTTTGACACTCAGGGAAGCTCTGCTCTGGAAGACTATTTTCTGGACAAATCCATTCGAGGTTTGTATCTGACCATGAATAGTTACGCTTTGCAACATTATTTGTCATGGTGTAATGTTCATTCATCTCTTTTCCAAGGTGACAAGCTTGTTCCCGGAGCCCGAGACGTTCTTATGGATATTTTTAAGAGTTGTATGCAGTCGGAACAAATGCTCAGCCTCACACCTGCCAAGCCAGTGAAAGTGTCTGATATTTACCTCAGCAAAGAGCAAATCAACTCTCAGACCCCTGGCAATCTATTGCACACCTTCTTTACCAATGTACGGCCTCCTAAGAAAGTACTTGAAGACCAACTCACTCAGGTAAATTACCATATGCAGGAAATCTTGAATAAGCTGGACTATTGAAAAGCATTTTGAAAGTGTAGCCGCATCTCTACCCCAAATGTTAATATTCTTGCGCCAGCACCTCAAAGTAACAAGTCTCCGCATTTGATCACGTTTGTAAAAATGAATTGTTTTCAACCAGATTCTAAGAAAGTATGGCATTCCCAAACCCAATAAAAACAAATACAGCAAGGCGGGAAAAGAACAGCATCAAGGCAAGGTAGTAAGTACCAAGAGGCCAATCACCAAACCTCCCACGAAGGAAAAGTCTGTGCTCAACAGTGTAAGGTAAGAGTGCATGATGTACATTTTTCCTTAGCGTTTAGTTCATGAGTGCTTTTGGGAATTTCAAACGGAATGTGTTGTTCACTATCTCTGCTAGGACTGCGCTCAGTGAGAAAAAGACAGTGCTTAAACCCAAATCTCCAGAGAAATCCAGACCTGATGAGAAAGATGTGGAAAAGTCTCCTGCCAAAAAACTTGAAGGTTCTTCAATAATCGAAACACAATAAAATACCACAGACAATGCATAACTTGACATATCCGTAACACAACATCCTGCAGAATGAATATTTGGTGTTATAGTGATCTTCAACCTTTCACATCCAGAATGAAACTTGTTTGAAATTGAAATATGAATACTGTTTGGTTTAGAGCACTTCTGTTTCGGTTGATTGTTAGGAAATGCTGAGCTGCCTCTCACACGTGTTTCTTTTCTGTAGTCTCAGAGGAGAAGTACCTGACTTTGGAGGGCTTCCATAGGTTTGCGGTTGACCGAGCCAAGCAGGACATCCGCAGCATCTGGAGGGCAATTTTGGCATGTGGCTATGACCTCCACTTTGAAAGGTGAGACTGGCAATGTCAGACCCCTCTTAACACGGCCCGGTCTGACGTAATGTCTAGACTGTCACATGCTGGCTTCCCAGAACATACCATACATGTTCTATAAATACACACAGTATTTATTTATGCAATCTCTTGGATTATAATGTAAATGTGTATCCTGCTTTTCAGTACCTTGTAATTTATTAATATGCATTTATAGTCTTTGGATAATGATCCAACAATGTTACCGTTAATCTTTATCTTCATCAGGTGCACCTGTATAGATACACGGCATGCTCAGAAGACTTGTAGGAAGTGGACTTTAGAAATGGACTTTGCGTTGGTCCAGTACATCAATAGGCTGTGTCGTCACCTTGCTATCACACCAGCCCGACTACATCCCCACGAAGTCTACCTGGAGTCCAGTGATTGTGTCGATCCACGTGTGGCCTGCCTGCTTAGTTAGTAACACACTTCATCATCTGTATCTTTCCCCAGGTACTTACTCTGTAAGTGACACAAGTAAATAAATAGTTCTAACAACCTTTTGCGTGTGTTTTGAAGATGTGTCTGTAGAGAGCTTGCGCTTGCGTTTTGCTCTGCTGCAGTCGCTCAACAACACACTGGAGAGTTTCTTCCTGCCACTGGTGGAGCTAAGACAGACGTGCACTTATCAGAACAGCATTGCGACCTTGTTATGTGAGGTGAAAGGTGAGCTGGACCTTGGTACTTTTTGCAGATGATAAGCGATGGAAGCCCCTTTGTGTTCCGTACATAGCTATCATCGCTAATAATTTTTCTTCTCCCCAAATGTCTTCTTTTAACTCACACTTGATTCTTTTTTTTTTTTTTTTTTTTTTGCTGGCAGGACTGATTTACTATGACACGAAAGTCTCTGTAATGAACAGAGTACTGAATGCCACAGTACAGCGAACAGCCGACCATGCAGCTCCAGAGATTACATTGGACCCTCTTGAGATTGTGGGAGGTAGAGACTATTTCAATTTGTTGTACAGCTTCATATTGTATGTGCTGTATCTTTACTGACATCCTGTTGATGTCCTGCAGGTGAAATTCGATCTTCAGAAAACACGTACTTCTGCCAGGCTGCACGTCAGCTTGCATGCATGCCGTCGTCACAGCTTTGCGTGAAACTAGCCAGCGGAGGGGACCCAACCTACGCTTTCAACATCCGTTTCACCGGAGAGGAAGTTCACGGCACCAGTTGGATAATCTACTTTTTACTTACAACAGATCTACTGTGACAGTCGCTATAGCAGATTACAGCACCTGTGTTTCTGTCCGATTAGGTGGTTCCTTCAGACACTTCCTCTGGCAGGTATGCAAGGAGTTACAGAGTTCCGCTCTTTCTCTGCTGCTGCCTTGTCCCAGTGCTGCAGCCAACCGTAACAAGGTAATGGCCACGGTCTGTGGAGTATTTCCTATGCTGTTCAAAAAAAAAAAAAAAAAAATTAAACATACATTAAATTAAATTT
>CAAKHF010025011.1:0-11982 GCA_901007745.1 Hippocampus kuda | reverse complement strand
CTGATCGACGTATTGGGCACCCCTGCCTTAAAATCAGAGGTAATTCGCTGACTAGCTTCGCGCTTAGCGCCCTTGTTTGCGCATGAGCGGTGATGCAGTCATCTGATTGGTGCCCTCTATGTCAATCAAGTAACGGGATTGATGATAGGCTGACATAGGACGTTCTGTGAAGTTAACGCCTTGTTTGAATGGCATCGCCACTTCAACACTTGTCGTGTGAGCGCCCGGGATCCGCATTGAACCAGCCAAAGAGCCGCATGCGGTTCGCAAGCCGCGGGTTGGCCACCTATGAATGAGAGTAAAGGCACATTTTAGTCGTATGATGCAGATCACTTCAGCACGATTGCAAACTGCAGCAAGAATAAGAAGCATCTACAGTATTTCACAATTACCTTTCTGATAGTGTCAAACTGAGCACGTCCATAAGCAGAAGCTCTCGCATTGAATCAAATTACACTGTGCTAGACTGAGTCGCTCACGTTAGAGCTCAGTCTCTTGTAATTTCCACTGACAATATATTAAGGTCATAAAAATAAAGTCAATGTTCTTCCATTAGTTCGAACGAGAACACTCGTTTGTCATTATTTGGACCGTTCTCTTCGATGTAATCTTGCCTGATACTATTGATCGTGCAATGATAACGTATTCAAAGGCATTGTTTCATGATATTGACCACTTTTCTCTCCAGTGTGGATTTTGTGAAATGGTCATCGCAGGGGATGCTGAGAATGAGTCCCGAGGCTATGAATACCCTTTTCAAGCCCACCATCGACCATATCATTCAACACCTCAGTAAGCTACACTTGAAACACACGCATGAAATAAATCTGTTCGTGGGGTTGATCGTTTGACAACATTTGTGTTTTCCGATGTATTAGTTTGATGTTTGTTACAAGCTTCTGTTAATAATAGGTGACAAAAGCTTAAGACCAGTGGAGTAACGGTTGGTTTTCGTAATTAACAGAATTCATATAACAATTTTGGGAGGGGAAAAAACTGATTAATTCCGGTCATTTTATGGACTTTTTTTTTCTCATTTTTACATATCTGTGTCATGAAACGTGAAAAGTGGATAGTCACAGATTTGTAGGCATTCTTGTTTAACCGTAATCTGATTCCCGATTTACTAATTTATGTTTACGCCACACTTCCGTCGTCGTAGTGAGCCCAGAAAAGATGGCAAGTCAAATTATTTAATAATTTAACAGTTTTGATTGAAGTAGATAAATAAACTGTCTTTTATAATCATTCGTGGTTCTTTTCCCTTTCTTTTAATGGAAGATAAACTATAGGACGAAAGCATTTCTGAATAATAAATTTGATATTGCTTATTGTAATCGGGCTCCAGACTGCCCCTTTGAAATGTTTGCTCTTAAATTTCAGCGGATGAATACATTTTTGATCTTGCAGTTGTGTGACCAGTAAATCTACCGATAAAAAAAAAAAAATGATCGGAAAAAAACACACACACAAGAATTTAGAATATTTTTTGTTGAGAACGGAGGGAAATTTGAATATTTACTTTCCAGTGTGCGCCCCAAAATTTTCTCCCGGTGCCCCTAAAATTTGAAGTTCGAGGCTTACTGTGCGTCTTGTAAAAAATATTAGTCTGGACCCATGATACCACAGATTAATTTATTGCTTATGTTTGTTACAAAAAATAAACAAATGCATACGAAGAGGACCTGGAAAAAATAATGGCAGACTAAATTGCAATGGCAATGTTGCAGGGCAAAATCTGGTAATGAGACTATTTTTCAAAATTGTTCAGCCTGACTAGTAGCAGCAGCAGCAGTAGTAGTAGTAGTATAGAAGGAATCGATACATCCATATCTTGGCTGTCCAGATGTAATTATTTTGTCAATATAATGATGATTTGACATCACAATTAAGCAAAAACAATTTACCAGCTCAACACAGACATCAGGGGACATGCTGCTTCAGTGACACACGTATACACAGTACCGCTGCCTCAACACTCCATTGAGTTCAACTCAATCGCAGAAAACTCGGCCGAAACTCAAAGCAAAAAAAATGTAATGAAATCTGTTTTTCTTTTAACCTCAAAGCAACTGACAGAATGTAAAAATTGTTTGCAGATGGGTTAAAATAATCAATTTTTACTTTCACAATAAACACAGCTTGTCGTTAATTTCCTGCCTCATGATAGCCATGCAAAGCTAACAAGTCCCTGAACTTTAAAGATTTAATTATGACCCGGCCGATATGGATTTTCTGAAGCCAATGGCGATTATGATATTTGTCAGAATAATATTCCGATTGATTAATCGGGTAATTAATGTAAAAATATATATCTAATGAATAAAATAACTTTATTTTAGGTCCCTTAAAACTTGTACCCACAATATTAATTTCAGTCAGAACATTTGACTGTTTTACATGACTTTGTCCATTTGTATTTGTTTAACTTGAGGAAAAAAACTGCCAATTATTATGTTTTGTTTTGTTCTGATCCAGATTGATTTTTCATACTGTCACATTGCGTAATAAGGCAGGAAAAAAGAACTGCTTCGTACGCAACGGAATGAACGAGGATAAGTGGATCCCGAAGAATCGAACACTGACAAGGCTTTCGTCTAAAAATATTTATTACAAACGAAAACACCGCCTAATAAACAACAGAAGACGCTGGTAAAAAAAACGAGAACCAGGAAATAACAATCTAACGTGACAACAGAAAACGCTTGCAAAAAACGGCAAGGATAAATGATTGGACAACTACTGGTTTAAGAAATGCGCTTTAAATAATCCCAATGGGGCGACGAATTTGTACCGACAGTAATCTTATTCGAATAAGGTTTACGAACATGGGCAACAGCAGTGGCACGGCATGCAATACTCCGGCAATGAGTCGACAGCCGGAGCGCCTAGATATAGCAGGTGCAATCACAGACAAATAGGCAGCAGGTGTGCAGAAATGAACGCCTGCCACCTGCTGCCCAATACGGAACATGACACATACATGTCATGCAGAGATGTGAGCTGCGTCTATTCATGATACGCAACGTACAGTCAAACCTCGGGTTTCGTCCATAATCTGTTCCAGAAGGCTGTTCGAAAACCGAATTGTTCGAAAACCGAAACCACGCTCTTTTTTTAAAAATGTTTATTGAACACATCTGCTCACAATGGAAAGTGACACGAGGAAGCGCCACTTCCTCGCCAGCCCGAGGAAGCGTCACTTCCTCTTGTAAGGAAGGCGAGAGCAGTCAAATGGTGCATTTAAGTGTGCTCAGTTTGTTCGAGAACCGAATTTCGGTCGTAATCTGAGGCATAAAAAAACTCAAAATTTTTGGTCGAAAACCGATTTGGTCGAGAACAGAGACGTTCGAAAACCGAGGTTTGACTGTATTTGATTTTGTGTTCCCCTGCAGATGAGCTCTTTGAGAAACCTGAGGTCAGCGACATCAAGTTCCTTTTTCTTGTCGGAGGTTTCGCCGAATCAGCTTTGCTACAGCAGGCCGTTCAGAACATGCTAGAGGGCCGCAGTCGCATCATTATCCCCCACGACGTCGGCCTCACGATCCTGAAGGGCGCAGTTTTGTTCGGTTTGGACCCCAGCATCATCAAAGTCCGCCGCTCGCCGCTTACGTACGGCGTCGGTGTCCTCAATCGCTTTGTAGAGGGCAAGCATCCTCCCGAGAAGCTGCTGGTGAAGGACGGAACGCGCTGGTGCACCGACGTCTTTGACACGTTCATCGCCGCCGACCAGTCGGTAGCGCTCGGCGAAATGGTCAAGCGTAGCTACACGCCGGCCAAGCCCTCGCAGCAGGTCATCGTCATCCACGTCTACTGCACCGAGAAGGAAAACGTGGGCTTCATCAGCGAGTCGGGCGTCAAGAAGTGCGGCTCACTTCGCTTGGATGTCAGTGGCACGGAAAGCGCGGCGCCACGCCGCGAGATCCAGACGCTCATGCAATTTGGTGACACCGAGATTCGGGCCATGGCGGTGGACGTGTCCACCGGCCGCACGGTCAAGGCCAGTATTGACTTCCTCAGCCATTGAGGTAGGAGGCAGAGAGCTCGTTGGAAATGGCACAGCTCACCTGCACATACCCACGAGTAGAATATTTCAAATGTTCACAATTGAGTATTTTTGGGGTATTGTACGATTAAATCAGTCCAATCACTTCAACCATTATTATCCAGCGGTGGCGTTATAACGGCCCACTAAAATGTACTGTTAATGCTTGTTCTCTTATTAGCTGAACGATATCATGACACAAGGTCTCAAAGACAACAAAAAAAAAATGCAAACTCGGTGTGGATTAATTGCTTTGAAAATAATGCCGATGCTCTGAATGTACCTCTGGTATATGTGCTCTGCAAAATAGCTTTATGTGAAAGAAGCAGAAAAGAGGAACTTATGAGTAAGGCTTGGTGTCAAGTAAACATCTTGTTAGTTCCCTTCTGAATTACACATTTAGGTTTAGTTGATATTAGATTTGGATTAGAGTCTTGATTGCGTATGAATGGTCCGTCCGTTCAACTCTCACCAAATGTAGTTGACGGTCAATACCTGCCATCAGGCATCACTTCAGCCACCGTCATTATTTGTTGAACACGCCAAATGCAAGGTTGGAAGAACTGGCGGGGAATCCAACTGTACCGTCTGCATGAAATGGCAAAGTAACCCAAAGTATTATGACACTCGTGTTTTTAACTGCCAGCCCCCCACCCCCTCAAAAACCGTGAACGTGTTCCACGATGAAGAGTTAATTGAGACATGGAAAATAGCCTTAAGGGGTCAAGTGTGAAGTAATATTGGCCAAGCATCTTTTGAGTAATACTTGCGTTAGTTTTTTTTAACACCATGCACCCTGGTTCATAGTTAGACCCACAGCAACGCGCTTAACAACGAAAATGCTTTTGTTCGGCAATCTCCGGCAAGTGATGTCATTCACAGACTACCGAGTCGCCAGTCAGCCATTGTACTGCATTGTTGATTTTCCCATTAACTGCTCTTTGCCATTTTTATCGAGTCATTCTGTGAAATGCACAGTTCACATTCAAGCGAACAGTTGTTTGAGTAGCCAAAAGAAAAGACTAAGGGATGTAAATGGACCAAAAAATTAGAACTATATAGTGTAGTTTTCACAAAGCGAATACTGTACATTTCACCCCGGCGTGGACGAGTATTCTTTGTTACAAGCACGTAAGACCTGTTTTGTCAACCAGATTTGCAAAACAGGGAGGCTAATCAATTAATAACTGTCCATTGTTAATGAAAACATTTGATTCAAAATATTGTACACATACATGAATGGAATCATGTACGAAAACATCCAAACTCTATCAGTGCATGGATGGAATCCTTGGTCATGGTTTGCAACTAACAATGCTTGCCGACATAATGTGCGGAGAGGCCAATAACGCAACAGAACTACCTTAGCAATGACAATGCCGGACACGCACCCACTATGGCATGTGCTCTCAGTGCTAGTCGGAATGCATGGACCAAGTAGGTCATCCCATCATGCGCACTTTACAGCAAGGCACAGCATCGAATTGCAAAGAATGACGCTAGGCTAACACCTGCAGCCGATATAGCTTACCGTTTTTCCAATCCCGATGGGTTTCGTCTCCAGTCCACATCCTGAGCATCTGGCTCGTACGTGTGTGGTCCAACATACATCTTGCCAATAACCTCCTCTTCCTCCAACTCTTCAAACACCTGGATTCCCTCAGATAGGCTTGAAAGGGACAAAGGCTGCAGCCATCAGGTACACAGATGTACTCATGTGATCACTGGCTATGTTGGTTGCTTACATCCGCTCATTGAATCTGTGAAGCAACATTGCATCTTGGGTTTAAAAACTACCGTATTTTCCGTACTAAAAGGCACACCTAAAAGCCTTCCATTTTCTTAAAGGCTCACAGCGCGCCTTAAAATCCGATGCGCCTTGTGTATGGTCATTACGGTAATATTTCGACCCCAAAATGGCTCCTTGCTCGAGACATGCTGACAACGCAAAGTTTAAACTTAAGGCGATCGGTTACGCAGTTGAACACGGAAATAGAGCAGTGGCAAGAGAGTTCAAACGTTAACGAGTCAATGTTATAACTTGCTGTTGGTTAAGTGAACTGTGTCGCTGCTTTGTTAAATAAGTCTTACTGACATTTGATCGTCACTATATAAATCAGGGTGTAGTGTAGTGTAGTGTTCTGTTGGCATTTCTTTGAGCATAGCTCCGTCTAGTGGATGCATTGTAGATTGCGTCTTATAATGCGGTGCGTCCAATATATGAAAAAGATGACAAAATAGTCCATTCATTGAAGGTGCGCCTCATAATCCAGTGCCCCTTTTAGTGTGGAAAATACGGTTGTGGTATATCGCGTTTTGTTCTTTTGGCCGGGGTTTCGAAAATCATGCAAAAACATCAGGCTCGTCCTTGAATATAGGTAATGAGTCGAAGGAATGTCAAACATGCTGCAAGGAAGTACCACCGTCAGATCCTATTTAGTGTTGCTTTGGTTTGTTAATGCTTCCACTTATTAGATGAAATGTTGCTTGCCCACTTGGATGTGCACAGCCTTTGTGTGACAAACAGTAATATTTGGTTTATTTCTGTAGATACAGTATTTAAATATCGTACAGATTTTTTGCATTGAATTGATAGCCTTAGCCGCAGTCATTTTATGCGCGTGCTTTCACTTTTCATAGTCAGCACGTCATCCAGCACAGCACGAGAGACAGCATGGCACATTTTTGCCGGACAAACAGGTCATTCATTCATTACCCTTCCATTCTGTTTAACATGTCACACCACTCTGCCAGCTTCCATGTTGTCAGTGTCCTACCTCTTTTAAATGGTTTGGGGCCATCATTAATGTGTGCTGTCTGTGAAAGTAAATATTCAGTACTACAATAGATGCGAAGTGGACTAATTGCTCTGTACTGTCCATTCAAATTAAGCTATAGGTTATGGTGACTTGCTATGAGACATTGAAATCTCGGTGCCCTTGTTATCGTTGTTTCCTGTTAGAAAAATTCTGTGGGAATCCATTCTTAAATTTCAAATACTGTACAATCAGCAAAAAATATCCAGTCACACGTCATGATGTTTGAGAAATATAATTCACATTGGAGACCTTAGATTTAAGGATATAGATCGAAAGATATCTCTTTTTACCACTGCGTGAAGATAAGATAAACTTTTAGTGATCCACAGAAGTGAAATTCGGGACATTAACAGGAGTAACGGTTTCTTGTAATTGATTCTAAGGAGGCATTAGCTAGTCATGTTAGCACCTTAACTAGTTCCACCCAAATGGTGCATTCCATTTTGCTTCAAGTGCATCATGATGCAATTATTCAACAATGAATTCCACATCGACAGACTTCTAAATTCTAAACTCATCCATTTATACGTCCATTCCTAATATCTTAACAGTCAGTCAATAGATGACTGGTTAAATGTTTAGTGTTCCAAACACTGATGCTGCAGTTCTTCACATCTCATCGTTTTACATTTGTCAAAATGTCAGAAGTTTGATTTTAAAGGAAATTTTTGTTTTTGCGGTGTTTGGCACACAAATTTGAAAGTCTTCTAGACTGCTTGCGGCTGACTGGAAACTGTCAGCAAGCGTGGCTGCAGTTTGCTTCTGCAATTGCATTACTACTTAGCTGACACAAAATGCTGGATGTGTACGGTAACACTATTGTTGCCTCCATTTTTGACCCGGGAATCTGTGCCTTGAAAAGTTGACATTTGCAGTTTAGCTTAAGTGAGGTTCTTTTTGTTTGTTTGTTTGTTTGATGGGAGGTGGAGAGGGGGCGTTTTAAAATATAGTACACAGGTAAAGTGTCTGTCATTAGTAGTGTTGTACTTGATAAGACAGAATTTAACTATTTCTGTTGTAATTGTTGCTTAACTTAACACTGAATACGACTATATGTAAACATTTTATTTTACTACAGCCTCACTTGGGTTCTTAAAATTTGTTTCCAAAGGGACAAAAGAATCTTTCAGAATTGTCTTATGTTTAAAAGTGTTGTTCGGAACAGAATAACACTGGTTCTTTACTTTGCCTCAGTTTCTTCAAGACGCCATGTACAAAGAATTCTGGCAAACTGGCCAAATTCTTAAAGCTTGATTAATTGCGTATTACGTTTGTCACCGTTTACAATTCCACACATCCAGTGTGCTGTCTAGACGTTTAGTGTGTGGACAAGTCCAGTGTACAATTTTCTTTCTGTTTTACATGAAAGTCTTGGGCCAGTATCATCATGATGGACAACAATTACTGCAGTACACAATACAACGCAATCAATGAATAATGTGCCAGCATGAAAGTCATCTCACGAATCAACTCGCGACCAATGGTCCTATTTTAATACATGGCTGTTTACATAAATGCACATATTTTATGTCATATTTAGTTTGAATTACTTTGTATATTATTATATAATATATTAACTAGTGGTCTCCAACCTTTTTTTTTTTTTTGTGTCACGGACTGGTTAATACCAGAGCGGCAACCTTTTTTTTCATTGCTTTTAAATTGCCAATTTTAAAGCATTGGTATTGACAACAACGATAATCACAGAGTAATTTAACATTTTATGAACGTTCATTCATTTCAAACGGTGTTATTCTACTGCACAACAAATGTAAAATAAAATAACACAGTGAACTACGAAGAAATGGGTCAATTAGGAATAATAAATATGCCCTATAATGTAAACAATCATTTTCGAAGCTTCGATCCTACCTACGACGTTATAGCATCATCGCTACTTACAAAGGGTGACAGGGTTCATTGCTGCGTTATTAGTGATTAAACTGCTTATGGTTACGTCTGCAGGCAAACTCTTCTTCGTATTTTCATGTTTTCCATTTGATCACTTGGGTGCTACTTGTTCAAACGATTCAACGGGTTTCGCAGTACAAGAAACTGTCTTGTTTTTGTCGACATAGCACGCACAACAGCTTCCTGCCAGAAGTGGAACTTCTCTTGTCAAAATAGCTTCATCTTCGGAAGTCACGGCAGCCGGTCAGCTGCGCGTTTCGATGTAGGTTTCATCAATTTGTAACTATTACTTTCTCTGTTGTGCTTCTTCTTTCATTTACTGGCTTTTATTCGGTTTATTTCAACTTTCATAACCAATGTTTCGAAGAAGGACTCCGATTGGCTAGAGTCGTACAAATTTCCGCCGGGCTGACGCCGCAAATTTGCTCACGGCTCGCAGGTTTGTCTCTGTGAGGCCTGGTCCCAAACGGACTGAGGTTGGGGACCACTATATTCACGGTCTTCAAGGGATGTAGAGCACAGAAAGGGTTGGATACTACGACTGCTGTTTTTCTCTATTGTGATATTGAGCAGGGTCGTGGATCACACATCATTCCTACACATTGTCACACAAAAACCTAAAAAACAAAACAACCCCCCCCCCCCAAAACAACCACTGTGAATTACAGCAAACGCCTGACGTCAGTCAGAAACCTTGTAGTGTTGTTATTACTCATGTTGTGCTTCTGTGTTATTGTCCGGTTCTCTTTTTGGTGATTTGAAATGCCAATTCTAGCTGGTCGTGCTTTCTAGTCGCAGGCAGCGCACGTGTGGCTCTTATCAGCTCTCCTTTCTGCAATGCACGTTTTGCATGTGTCCGAAAAGATCAAAACTGTACAACTTGACTGCAGTCACACAACAATCAAGGTTCAATGCTACTGGACTTGGAGGTGTTGGACATCATGTGGAGGAAGCTGTGAGCTGGCCACCACGTCACTGTATACAGTACTGATATAAGCTATTACATTTTTTTTAAGATGCAGGCTCGCACAGGCAACTGTGAAATGGAATCATGCACTAACACAATTTCTATAGGCAGTTTATTGGATGCTTTCACACTAAGAGCCCTTTAGTTTGTTTTAATCCAAACTCTAGTCGCTTCGCCGAACAGTAAACCTTGTTCCAGAGTATATTTTTTTTAGGTTTTAGGTTCAGAAGAATAAAAGAAGAGGGAGACGTTGGAACGTTTACTGTGAGCACAGGAGCCAAACCTAAAGTGTTTACTAGCTGACTCCGACCAGAGAGCGCAAAACAACAGGTGTGAAAGTACCCTTGGACTTTAAAGCTCAAGTGAATGCTTTCTGTCGTGGATAAACCAGAATCTGGCAGAAAGATATTCAGCAATTTGTTGGTTGCTGAGTTGTAAGAGTTTGACACTTAAGTGGAAATCCAATCAAGCATTGTATTTTTTTCACCGTGTTTTACAGTAAGTCAAACACTTGAGGTGGGCTCCACTTCGGATCTTCTCCCTCACTCCTGAATGTAGTTTTTGTTGTTCATTTTTCAATGGATGAAGTTTATTTTATTTTTATCTTTAATTGCTTCACGTCTTCGTCCGCCAATTTCACATAAAGTGTATTCTAACCACATGAATAAGTACAGCTTTCACTGTCAGATTCTCATGAATAAAAATGTGGATTTCAAAGAATGTTTGTTTCTGCTTTGTTGTCTTTATTTTTGGTGGTTCTATTGTTGGGGTACGCCATGAAGAGAAAATGCTAACGACAAATCAGAATAGTCATGCCGTAGCGTTACCATTCACAATATTAGGTACACTTTATTATTGAACCACTTTATCATGTTTCTACATCTTAATTGGAGTTCATCTAATTCACTTGACTGGAAACTTTAGACACACACCTGTCCATAGTTTGTTAGGGCCCACAGCTGGCAGTTTGTCAGAGCACAAACTAAGCATCAAGTCAAAGGAATTGCCTGTAGACCTCCAAGACAGGTTTATCTCAAGGCACCGACGGATCTGGGGAAGGACACAGAAGCATTTCTGCTGCTTCGTCGGTCCCATTAAGTACACGGACCTCCATCATCAGAAAATGCAAAAAATTCGGAACCGCCAGGGCTCATCTCAAAGCTGCTGCTTTTTTCAGTAAGCTAACAACACTAAGCATGCAGCCAAGATCCATCCATCCATTTTCCGAACCGCTTAATCCTCACTAGGGTCGCGGGGGGTGCTGGAGCCTATCCCAGCCGTCTTCGGGCAGTAGGCAGGGGACACCCTGAACCGGTTGCCAGCCAATCGCAGGGTACACAGAGACGAACAACCATGCACACCCGCACTCACACCTAGGGACAATTTAGAGTGGTCAATCCGCCTGCCATGCATGTTTTTGGAATGTGGGAGGAAACCGGAGTACCCGGAGAAAACCCATGCAGGCCCGGGGAGAACATGCAAACTCCACACAGGGAGGCCGGAGCTGGAATCGAACCCAGCACCTCCGCACTGTGAAGTCGACGTGCTAACCACTGGACTACCGGGCCGCCTTGTGTGGCATTAGCTTGAGGAAATTGCGTTTTTCTCTTGTGCCTTTTTTTTGACCAATTTATGCAAAGTGATCACAAAGGTACTGTATGTAGCCAACACTTACTGAAATAAATCGACATTATGTCTTTGATACAAACATGTAATGTAAGATTAACTTACAAAGCAAATGCCTGTAATGTCCTCACAGTGATCAGCATGGCCTTTGCAGTTACAGGGCAAGCATTTGTTTTGCTCACTCAGGAAAAATCCCTTAGCGCAAACCTAAGGAGCAGACAAGAATATCAGTTAAAAACTATAAGAAAACAATAAACTATCATGGGAAAAAAATTATATTTCATAATCAAAAAGTCATGATCCTGTTCTTGTGTCTCTCCAACAAGTGGCAGTGGAGGGCTTTTCCTCCAGCGTTCACACCTGCTGCCGATTTGATCATCTAGTTAAGACATGTATTTAAGGACTTCCCAAGTGCCAAGTCGGTGTCGACTTATTGACATTGTTGCTGTTCTTGCTCAAGTGTTATTATAATAATAATAATAATACATTTTATTTGAAGCGCCTTTCACAACACTCAAGGACACTTTACAAACAGCAGTAAACAGAGCAATGAACAAATAAAATAAATAAAACCACAGATAAAATTATAAATAAAAGATAAAATTTAGGTAGAA
>CAAKHF010025009.1:25020-36586 GCA_901007745.1 Hippocampus kuda | reverse complement strand
GCAGGAACACCTTCAGGCTCGGGTGAACATCCATCAAGATGTGTTAAAATGTTGACAGGCTAACATTAAGTGGACGTGGATTAAGTATTTCTAGATGCGCAGCTCCCAAAATCTATGCATGACTCTGTCGTGAACAAGGATCACTAATATTATGTCTGTGTTTGGAATTATTTATAATTTGCCACTTCCATCCTGGGAAATTAACAGTTGGTTTTGAAGCCCCGGATCCTTGCGTGAGCTAAGAAGATAATCTTATTTGACAGTTTAAGGTGGACACTAGTGGAGGGAACTGATGGGAAGTGGCTGAATATGAGGGAAGCGGGACACTGCTGGACATGAGGTCAGAATTAGTGAAACAAAAGGGACACTGAAATAGAAACTCCCCCCCCCCCCAACTTTCTGCTCAGGTTTTTCTAACATCTCCATAAATATAGACGGTATTACTTCTTTAAGAACCAGCTTGTGTAAGAAGAATAGCGCAAGAACGGTCACCGTTCCTAGTATGATGTCTGCTCTAAATTTAAGTGCTTAATTGGTTAAAGGATCCATACTGGCAGTGGCACAAGTCGATTACTAGAGATAATAGATATTTAATGGAGCATTGATGGAAAGGAGGCCCTCTCTGGGGAGGTATCAGAGTCCAATACAAGGCTCCATGACATCTCACCACACCCTCCTCGGGCACAACTATGGCATTCTCCTAAATGCCATGCAAGCAAGTGTTGACTGGCTGATGAATTAGTCAACTATCCCTATTCTGCTTTTTGAGGCCATAAAACAAGTTTGAACAGTCCAGAAAGACTGCAGTATGTATTCTGAGGTCATGTACCGGTACATTTTCATAAATTGCACATGTAAAGGATGACTAACGCTGACTATTTCTGCATTCAGCTATTTCGTTACCTCTGCGTCCCACGTCCTAAAAGCATAATTTTCCCGCGAGACACACAGTTCCAAATAATGTGCGTTTTTGGGATGCAAGGAAATTTGTCAAAAAAAAAAAAAAAAACAACAAAAAAACGACGGAAAATCTTTTTTCCAGCAACGAACACAGTTTGACAATCGCCGCCATTGTTGTTTTGATCTCGCGTTAAGTAATCTCATGTGACGAGATTTCCGTTCTCGTGAGACGAGATTGGCGAGATTGGCCTTCACTTCGTGGAAAGCAGACGATTGCCAAGTTGTGTAACATTAAAACAAGTGTTGCAAACAAGTGGTGTGAAAGTTTATTGCGGAGATATGAACTCAAAGACTGAACCATGGGATGAAATAAGAACCTGTTTCTCATCAAAGCTTGTATGCCTGAACTATTTAAATTTTTGCAGCATTTGTTTATTAGAAATAAACCTATTATCAATGTATATTGTTGTTGTTGTTTGTGTTATTATCATATGCAATTGAATAAGTCGACTATTTCAGAATTTGAAATTTGGGACTCTCTAAATGCATAATGGGACTCATACTTTTCTGATCAGCGAGTCCCTGGGACTCGCAGGGCTCAAACTGTAGAATTATCACTGTGCATTCCGTCAATATTTGGATTTAGGCCATATGTCACTGAGCGGCGCAGGTTCGAAAGTGTGTGTGCACCTTGTGAATGTTTTTTTTTTTTTTTTTGGTCAGGGATCGTTCAAGGTCACAAACTGTTGCAAAGACTTCAGCTAACAATTTTAATGGTCTCAAACTGTTCCTTGTTGGAAAGAAATTTTTAACATGATTTGATATGACAAGAAAAAAATGCAACCATTAAAAAAAATTGGGAATGTATGGCCAACGCCTGTGCAATTGTTTGCAACTCTGACAAAATAAATAAAAAAATAAAATTAAAAAAAAAAAAAAAACAAGCTTCATGCGTAAACACTTGTAAACCTTCAACACTCAGTGACACATGGGCATTAAGGCCAAAATCCTGGTTTCTGAAACATTCGGGATAATCTGTTTACATGCGTGAGCACACAGAGTTACTCCCGTATACATGGCAATTGGGATGTCTCAATTTAAAAAGCGAAGCGTGGACAACGTCATAACATAAACAGATGTAATTTCTGCTTCTTACTTTCCACTGTCAAAAAATGCATTACATTCATTTCACTCACCAAACCAATAAAGCTTCCTCCTCCTTCCAAAAGTGTGGTTCTGTGCTGTGCGACGTCTTAATTTTGTCATGTTTGTGTATCTCTGCTTGTGTATTTCCAGGGGTTTGCGCGCCAGATGCCGTGCATACAAATATATCAGATACTCAAAACACCAAGATTCCTTGCGGAGATAGCATGCGCAGAACACAAAACAATCTTCTGTTTGAAGGTGGTAACCCAATCGTTTATATGATCAAATATTCATGTTAGAAAAAGGCTGACCTATGCGTCTTATTCAGGTTTTTAAAAACCCAAATATCAGCATAATCAGGTTTTTGCGCACGTTTGCATGGCCTATCAGATGCTGCCAATATTCAGGTTTTGATAGGGTGACTGCCTGCATATAAACGTAGCCAATGCTTAATTATCCATTTTTTATCCAAGTGGAAGCTTGACCAAAACTGCAAAGCATGAAAGAGAGCCTCTATTTTGCATTTACATTTTGAAATGATCTTTTTTTTTTTCTCTTGTAGTTTTTGTGTGCAGGTGAACTTTTCCCTACAGAGGTCATTCTTTGGGGAGATGGAGCAGAGTGAGACCATGAAGGGAGCAGCAGACATGAAAAGGCCAGATGACCTCCACAAAGGACAACTGGTTATAGGAGCCAAGTGGCTTTTCATCAGACATAATGCTGCTAAACTCACTGGTTGGTCTTTCTTGCAAGCAGGGGAGTGGACCACTGTTCGAGAAACACAGAAGAGCCCTCCTTTGATACAGATAAAATAATTCAAATTTGTCTAAGCTCATTTAAAATGTGCTGCATCTTTAATGGAATTGAAAAAAAGGAAGTAGAACTCTCCCTCTAAATTGAAGTTATTATTCAAGATGGCGCCATAGTTGGCAGCCGTCTGCAAGGGCTCTTCAAGAGCTCTGCTTTTTTGTTGTTTTTGTCTTTTGTTTTGTCATTTGGTGTTCTTTGTCCTTCGTTGTGGACCGTTTTCAACGTTTTGGCTATGACATTTGTCAAAGGAGAAGAATCTGTGCTTGATGGTTGTGCCTTCTTGGTCAGCACGCGTGTACTGGCACTGATTTTGATGGAGGGAATGTTGCCGCTATTTCAACATTGGCGCTCGACAGCCCCGGGACACTTGTGTTTTTTGCACCTATAATGGGCACCATTTTTCACTGCCCTGTTTTGTTCAGCGGAAATGTCAGTGCTATTTGACAGTCTGCGTTGGTGCGGCTGGATGGATGGCTGCTGGAGCTGAGGATGAGGAGAGAGGAGCGTCGACGTGGAGCACGGATGCGTATTTGGAACTGAGAATCGGCACTTGGAATTAAAGCGAATTTACATGGGAGAGGAGGAGTGAAACAAATTTCTTTTTTCGTCAATGGACACAACAGCTTCTTGTTTACTTTCAAAGTTAGCTTGTAGCAGACGTGTGGAACGTCAAGCACATTTTGAGCATGACGTCCCTGAACCACTGGTAAAAGAACATTTTGACTTTCTCCTCTTTCATCTATAACTGCTTCAAACAAGACATATGCAGGAATAGTAGTTACGATTGCATGACTGTCCATCTCTCATGTGTTGTGTTATACTGTATTACCGTATTTTGATATTTTATGTTATCTGTTCTGTAAAGCTCTTTGTTATAACCGCAGCAGTTGTGAAAGCACTGTATAAGTAAAGATGTATTATATTGTATTGTATTATGAGAAAACAAAATACCTTATCCCAATTCACAGCTACACATTTAAAAAACTAAATCCGGGAAATTAGGAAGAAAATCTTTTTAAGCATCTTTACAGTATATCTGAAAAGTCACTCTCATACTTGGAATAGGTTACTAGTTGTCGGGCTCAGCTGTTCACAGACAAGATGACAGATTCACATCACATCTAGCACTCGGTGGACTGGATCCATCTGATTCACTGCAGCCTCACTTCATGTATGACTCGTTGAAAATCTCATCAATGGACTTTGATGCTTCTTCCATTAGGGAGGGGCATTTGACCAAGTCACATTGATTGACAACACTTAATCAGTTTGTTATTTATTAAAATAACATTTTCTTAAAACACCATGGGATGAAAAAAATGTTCTCTGAAATCTCTGAACTCCTGTTTCAATTCCAGTGTTGTCATGAGGAGTGCAATGACTACGGCGCGGTCGTCGGATTTTGTGCTGACAGACATGCTGCAGACAAACAAGTGTCTCATAGCCGATGTTGAGGTCTCTTGACATGTCGTATCCCGTGTAGTATGACATACTCAATGATTGGTCGTGAGGCATCTGGGGCGCTTCATGACCACAACGACGAAAGTTTGGCATGTCAGAATTTTTGTTGGTCTTGTCACATAGTATGACATGTCCTACGTCATCCTTCAATTGGTTCCTCAAAACTGACCAATACTTGTGACGAGAGACTGGATGTGGTGTTCACAAACAAACAAAACGTGACTTGAACAAAAGGGGAAATATTGGAAAGTATGTGGTGCAGTTAAACTGATCCTACATTTGACAACTGAAACGCTAGTAGCTGATTGGCAAACGTGGTGTCACAAAACAAATTTGTTTCCTCAAGTTCTTTTCGTGGGATAGTCCATACCGCCCTCTCCACACCATCCAAGAATGTGTTCCATACGCTCTTTTCCTTCTTTTTTTCCACCTTTTTCTAAACATAAAAACAATGCATATGCACATTTTAATCTGGTAGTCTGACAGTGTGACCATTGTGAACAACAAAAAAGTTCAGTAGTTTGACAAGGCCATAATGCTGCCTGGAGGAATTGTCCTACAACTTCACCTATTTATGATAAAAAAAAATCGTATTGTGTAGACAGGGCCGGCACATAGACCGTCCAAACCATCATGAGACGGGCTTCAAAAAAGGATTTAAGCGATCAAGGTTTTGGGGTTTTTTTTCCACGTACCCCGGTTTCCAGTAGGTTAAGGGAATACTCTAAATTGACCCGAGTTATAACTGTGAAAGTGGATGGTTGTTGTTTGACTATAATGTGTGCCCTGCGATTAGCTGGCAACCAGGTCAGGACGTCTCATGCCTACTGCCTGATGATGGCTGGGATAGGCTCCAGCATGCCCGCTACCCTGGTGAGGATAAGCGAATTCGAAAATGGATAGATGGATGCATGGTTTTTGGCATCGATCAGCAACCAGAAGCTTTGATTAAAAAAACATGGTACTCGATCACTGATTCGACCAAAAGACCAATCACGAATACGCGCTGATATTCTACACACAGCAACAATTTCTTTCATGTGCAGCTGACGTGACACGTGCGCAGCACAACGCATCGGTAATGTGATGTGTTGTCGCCGATACAAACCCGGGGATAGGCCTTAACTATCAAGAAGCAACACTTTCTTTCTGGAAATCTGCGCAAATACAAACATTTTAAAACGATCACTTCACTATTGAGCTATTTTAAGAACAACTACTCATGTTGTTCTTGGGGGTTACCTGGTGTCCGCAGGCACCAGATTGGTGATCGCTGCTTTAGCCTATATGGAATATCGATGAATTGTGCAAATGTGCCTAATGTTGTGGCCAATGAATATACTGTAACTCCAGCCTTTTATCCATGATCTGAAAGTGACACTCACAGTCAGCCCCCCTCATGCAACATTTTAGGGAGGCAGCATCATAACAGCATTCAACCCTGGTGAAGGAATCCAACTTCCGCAGTGATACATTTGCAGTTTCCTCACAGTGTGACAGGGTGTCTCCCTTTGGTCCACGTGAACACCGTTAGCGACAAAAGCGGTCTCGTTTGTTTATATTTCTTTAGCGATGCAGTCATTTAAACCGAATCTGAATGACTTGCTATTTTGTTTTAGAGGTAACTGAGACATCCAGTAGCCTACTCCCAAGTTGAACACTATACTCAAGGCTTGTCGTTCAGAATGATAATTGCGCGAACTGCACATGCATTATTTATGAGGAACACACACGTAGATCAAAGTAAATTCACGCGTGTAAATGGAAGAGATGATTGTTTGTCAATTAAAACCTCACCATTGCTAGCTAACATGTAACTGTGGGCATCAAGACACAACGCAAAACAAAAGCGGACACATTATTCGTAATTAACATATTTCGGAGACTGGAATGCGTTCACTGCATACTTACAACAAGCAGAGCTCTAATTAGCGATGTTTTGTCTGCCAGAGGGGTAAATGTTCCAACTCAAGTTGCCCCTTCAATTGAATATATCCAAACAGTCTTCGCACCGTTTCCGGTCGTCTTCAAATAATCGAATTGTTATGATATGCCACGAGCGGTTCACTTTTCTTCCGCTAAATGGCACAGGATGACTCGGAGGTACTCATTGGTTCGAGCGAAACGTGCCCTCGTCGAACAATGTGGTTCCAGTGTGAGAGGATGGGGAGTGGGGACAGGGAGTGCGTGTAGCCCACGCCCAGCACAGACCCACACAGAACCGCCCCGATGTGCACGAGCCTGGCTGCCTGTCGCGCGCACTTCGCAGGAGCGCGCACAAATAACAGGAAAACGGCCACACCGATTTACACTGTTTTCAGCAAATAATCAAGTAAACTTAGGAGCGGTTGTCTTTGCATCCAAAGTAAAGCTCCGCGTCGTTTTTAGACAGCGATGAGGCTATGTGTACGGTAATCCTGTTTCTTTTTAAATGAGAAAAAAACTGCTCATTTGAATTACAATTAATCATGATTCTTTTTAAGATCGATTTGCGTATTTTTTTTCCGTTTCTTACTTCCGTATTTCGGAGTTGACTTAAACTACATTTCCCATCAAGCCACTGTAACGCCCTTGCCGTATCCAGGAAGGTGAGTGAGTGGTTGTCAGGCAAACAGTTGACAGCCCGAGTGGCGGTCGTTGGATGAAAAACATGGCTGAATTATCTTTTTCATAAGGCAAAGGTGAAAGTAAAGTGAGGCGCATAATTTTAATTTAGATGATGCTAGCAAACAATAATGGATCTCGCGTGTAGTAAACGGGAAATTCGGCCTGGTTCTGGCCGGGTCCAGGTGACTGTGATGGATGAATCAGGCCCCTTCAACCCAGCTCCAGCCATGGATGTCTGTGATGAAGCGGAAGCAACAGTGGAACTCTATCTGTCCCAGGAGAGGCTGGTAAGGTCACAAAAGACACAAGGATAGATATACTCTCTCTTCATTGGTATTGCAAGTTCAGTGGACTTTACAGAAAGGGTTGATCGAAACACATCCAGTATCTGTGAGCATCTAAATTAATACATTGAATTAAATCAATTCAGTTGAATTGTGGTTAGCAAATCTGTTCAAACAGTGGGGATGTTATGGGCTTTAATCTTAGATTTGCCATTACTTTGTGAAGTTTGCATCTTCTCCTCAGGCTTGTGGGCTTTGTGGGCTTTGTTGTTGGGGTATTTGGGCTTCCTCGCACATTCCAAAAACATTCGTGCTAACTTGTTCACGGGTGTGAGTGCGAGTGTGAATGTGAATGTTCACTGTCACTGCTTGCTTTTCTATATGTGCCAGGAATTGACCATAAGAAAAATCTCCCCGCACGTCACCGAACCAATATGTCATCAAATGAATGAAAAATAAAAATAATGAAATAAGCATGATCCCCTCTCACTTTACTCACAAATTGAATTACTTAGTGTGAAATCTGGGCCTGCTTAATTGAACACTAAGCTGATGTTCTCATACACTAAATTATCTTTGTTCAAAATGCCAGAGATCAATGAATACATATAATTAATTGTCAATAACTGCATAGTATGTATCCTACTCATTTGACAACACATATACACATTTTTGAAGTCTATTTATGGTAATATTTTATATTTGTGATTTAATTTTTGTCACACCGATCGATTGATTTTCACGCCACCCTCACAGTGCAGAGGTGCAGGGTTCGATTCCAGCTCCGGTCTTCCTGTGTGGAGTTTGCATGTTCTCCCTGGGCCTGTGTGGGTTTTCTCTGGGTACTCCGGTTTCCTCCCACTTTCCAAAAAAAAAAAAATGTGTTGCAGGTCAATGCAACATTCTAAATTGCCCCGAGGTGTGAGAGTGAGTGCGAATGTTTATATGTCTGTCTGCCCTGCGATTGGCTGGCAACCAATTCAGGGTGTACCTCGCCTGCTGCCCAAAGACAGCTGGGATAGGCTCCGGCACCCCCCGTGACCCATGTGAGGATAAGTGGATTAGAAAATGGATGGACGGATGGATAGATTTTTGTCACTTTCCAGGTGCATCAGCTGGGCGGGTGGTTAGCACCCTAGTGCCTTCTATTGACAATGTGCCACTGGCTGCTGTAGTTATATTTTTATGGCCCACATAGTGAATATGTTGTATCTATTGTAGATCAAAAGTGTGAATTTCCACCATTATAATTGACCTTTGCAGTTCTCTTCCTTTGCGTATATGCTAGCTGTTTAACATAGTGTAGATCAGGGGTGTCAAACACATTTTTGTCGTGGGCCACATTGTAGTTATGGTTTGCCTTGGAGAGCCGTTCTGAATTTTGGGAAACCATATAAATGTTTAATCACCTCCATATTTACATACACAGTGCACAACAAATTTATGAATAACTAGTTTTAAAATCAGAAATCAAAACTAATGACTGCTACTGTGGATTACATATGACAATTAGAAAAGTTGGTTCGGACTTTAGCAAGCATCATGGAACTTGACCGCTTGATTTCCTTTCGCGGCCCACATAAAATGATGTGGCATGCCAGATCTGGCTCCCGGACCTTGACTTTGACACCTATGCTGTAGATAGAAATCCCGTCTAATTCAAAAAATACATGATAGGCAACTAAATTCAATCTGTCCTTCACAGGAATTTCTGTGCGGAACAAAAGATCTGTCTCAGGTGACTTCACTGGAAATCTGCGTGGACACTCAAGAAAACAGCCTCGGTAACTTTGGTGAGCTACATAGCACATCTGCAATCTCTACAGATACTACCGTATCCTTCTTTTAGAAAATACACTTGCAGTATCTCCTGTATATATGTGGGGTTGTTTGTTGTTTTTTTAAGAATAGTCTCCTTGTGTGATAAATATTTATATGTAATGTTAATATTCAACTGGCAAAGTCACACAGTTTTCATAAGCATAATAATATGATGGCCAAAGCGGACAGTTTTGAAAAAAAACCAAACAAAAAAAAACACTAATTCAGTAAGACACAATAAAGTAGAGCACCTGGCTAGAAATAGACTGATTTTTAGGGCTGATGCTAATATTGATCATTCATAGGCAAGGAGGGCATTAACTGATATTTGGAGCCGATATTCATTTGCAGGAAAAATAAAATTATGTCAAAATTTTGACAAGTACAAACTAAAACACATACCTTTGTTTAAATGGCTTCAAGTAGGGCTGCGCGATATTGGAAAAACATGTGATATGTTTTGCATAAAAGTATTGCAACATTTAACATGTATCAAAAGAAATTACATCTTTATTTTCCAATAGAATACCATACATATTCTTTCACATGGAACAATAATCAGGCTCAATATATTCTCATCTAATTAGGTTATTTAGCATTACTAATGCCCGTACTGTTCTCCTATTGGATGCCTATGGACATTTAAGGATGCATCTGATTGGTCAAGGTCAGATAAACGCATTAAATTTCATCATTATTTAAATGCATGCTTTTGTGATACACATATTGCATGTACCATTATCACCATGATTATATTTTTTCGATATCTATTTTTAAGCTTGTTTTTATGAAGCAGCTTTTCAGATGTTTATGCTATATAATTTTTTTTATTCACTTTGCCTTGTTTTAAGTTGAAACAAAAACAAAATGACTCCATTGTGAGACAAATAAAGGTTTTCTCTCTCAAAAGTGCAAGGAGTTCCCAGCCCCAGCAACATTTCTTAGACCGTCACTTAAAAAACAAAAGAAAAAAAAAGAAAGGATTCTCTGAGGTTTACAAAGTTTAAGATAATCTCTCATCAGCATGCAGATTTTAAAAAAAGGCAGATGCCGACATGCAACAAAATGCCAAATATTGGCGCTGATATTTGGCTCGCCTGATAATCAGTCTATCTCTGCACCTGGCTCTCTGGAATTTAACTGAGGGCTTTGGTACGACTCATTAAAAAGGTCATCTTGTTTGTCATTTCAATAGCTGATGTCATTCTGTAGGTTCTTACTTGCCCAAGCTGGTGCAGCTCAAAATGAACAACAGTGTCCTCATATCTACACGGTGAGTAAAAATGACACAATACATGACATGAACTTAGTCTTCAAGTTTTCAAACTGGTTTGGATCCGCCTGCATATCTGCTGACGTCATCTTCCACAGTATAAACTGCTCTTTGTCCATCCATCCATTTTCTGTTACACTTGTGATCAATATATACCACGTACCTCAATGATGTAATGAAGTAAATGTACAGTCTTGACACCAAAAAGTGTCATGAAAATATATAGAAAATATGTTACTTTTGCAAAAGATGATTCCAGTGAAGTTTTCGACTGGCAAAGAAAGTGTAGGAAAGTGCCAAACAAGAGGTCGTGAGGCCTCTCATACTCTTATTACACATGGTGCTCTATGTTACTCATTTTCAGAATATCTCTAAATAATTAACAGATTTACATTATTTTGTATTTTCAGTTCTGAGTATTCATCACTCTTCTCTTGCTACAGAAACTGAAAATGAACTGCACTGTCAATATCGTTTCACGTAGCTCAAAAAAAGAAATAGTTGTTTGATTTTTATAAGTGATGCGATGAAAAAACATGCAGCAGAAAGTAGTAATGGAACTTGTGGATAAAAAACACTAATACTACAGTATGGCTACAGTTCAATGTCAAAGTTTTATTTGTCCTGTTTTTATTGCCGTAGGAACTTGGGGACCACCTTATCCCACCTACATGTTCTCTGGATGTCTTGTTGCTGCCTGCAAGACTTGGATGGCATTTCGACTCTTTCCTCTCTCAGGGTACTGTTCATAAGTCACAGTTTATTGTCAAAATACTTGTTCATTCAGAACGTGTCTATTAAATTCAAAATGTACAAGCAGTTGTATTTGTTGTTGTTTGTTTTTTACATTTTATCTTCTACTTTTCAGGAATTGTACTTAGCCTTTAACAACGTGTCAGACTTGAGTCCGGTTGGCATGCTGGAGAATCTACAAGTGTTAGATCTGGAAGGGAATGATGTGAATGATCTCATCCAGGTTCAGTATCTCAGGTTGTGTGGCAAACTGCAGACCCTCACCTTGGAAGGAAACCCCGTGTGTCTGCAGCCAAACCCGACTACCACACAAGTAGGCCAATATGTTTTTATACTTTAGCTCAGCGATTCTTAAATGGTGGTATGTATTAACTGTTTACAAACATGTAAATGACATGCGGTTCTGTCTGTAAGCTTTTCTATATTATGTCGAGACGACATTTTTTATGTGGGGGAGAGTGTAGGAGACTGTATATGTTATTCAATGTATTTTCTATTTTGTTGCATTGTT